>JAPQRP010000013.1:29131476-29142278 GCA_037367295.1 Apogon hyalosoma
TGTGTGTGTGTGTGTGTGTGAGAGAGAGAGAGAGAGAGAGAGAGAGAGAGAGAGAGAGAGAGAGAGAGAGAGAGAATCAGTTTTAATGAATTGAAATTGTACAAACAGTTGAGCATTTGGTCATAAAAGGGATGGAAAATTAATTGTTATTTGACATTTTTAATAAGCTTTTACTTTGAAAAACCCTACAGTTGATGTGTCTGTACACACACACACACACACATGCACAGTCCTTTTTTTTTATTTGAAAAAGCCCTACCAGTGACAGTCAGGTGAAAAACATGGCAGGTGCATCTGATAACCACCAACGACCTGTGGACGAGAAAGAAAGAAAGAAAAAAAAAAAAAGAAAACAACTGTGGGATCTGGAACAAATGACACTGACAAGATGGGAAATCATGAAATAATCCTAATCCATCATTATTATTATTATTATTACTATTATTAAAAAAAAGCAGTAAAACACAGTGTTGAGTTCATGATGCATGCATGAGTTAATCCATGTGGAAATTACCAAAAATAGTCACTTTCCCAATAAAGGCTTAAGACCCCCCTCAGCCTTCCTTGGTCTGAGGAATGGCGGCCACCCCTCCTCCCACCTCGTGCCCAGATGTACCCTGGCGTCGGCAGGTTTGGGTTTGGCGGAGGCTGTCGAAGCCCCGCCGGAGCCCGGACTTTGGTGTTCCCAGATCCTCGCAGAGCCTGTGGCCTGTCACTTCCCTGCCAAAAATGGAGCTCATTTGTGGAATACAGTGCGGCTTCCCATCTCGCTGAGTGGGATTCAGGTCTCCGGGGAGCGTAGGATCAAAGCCTGCACAGGACACAAGCACATCTCTCTGAGTCACCCGGTGATAACCCTTATTTCTCTTGCCAGGCTGAATTCCACTCATATTTCACAAGCAAACTCTGGGCGTCGCTCATTTCTCTGCACCACTTCATATGAAATAATGATCTGTCCTAGATTGGAGGCGGTGTGCACCTTTGCCCTGATCTGCAGGGTGCCTGTTTTGCAGCAGATAAAACAGAAATTGGATCATTAATAGTGGCTCAAGCTATAATGATTTGCAATTTGCAACCGAGTTCTCACGTATTTATAAGAGGATATAGCCCGTTATAGACCATTCCTACGCCGTGTTTTTTAGTCTTCTTGAGTCTCATTATTTATTGTGTAGATTCCCACTGGTGGAAGAAGTATTCAGACCCTGTGTTTAACCCTTGAAGACCCAGCGCTACTTTAGCCGCAGATCCTGAAGGATTTTTTTCTCTATATTTAATAACCCTTTATCGGGCAAGTGACGATTTTTGCCAAGGAAGTTATGTTTTCATCTATGAGCAAAAAGATCGGATTCGGGCCGCGTTCGCCTGCAGTCTGAACGTAGCCTACGATAGGTCTGCAACTGAAACCGTCATATAGTCGATATTTTTCTCAAATTCTCATAGATAGATACGTTAATTACCTCTGCCTACCTACGTTATGTTTTCATTGGGTTTTGTTTATTTGCTTGTCGGTCTGTTAGCAAAATAACTCAAAACGTTATGGAAGGATTTTGATGAAAGTTTCAGGAAATGTCGATACTGGCACAAGGAACACATTTTAAAATTAAAATTTCAGCATTGGGGGGGTGTTGATCTGCCTTGGCGGAGGTCTGCGTTCTCCGAGTGCTCTTGTAGTTTATTTTATTTTTTATTTATTTGTCTCAAACTTTGCAATGAAAAAGATAAAAGAACTAAAGAAAAAACAACAATAAAATCAAGAAGTCTGTTCCATATGCACCTATAAATTTAACAAATGAATCAAGTCCATTTTAACGTCGCATATTGTGACGTAATCTATGACAAATTCTGAACAAGTCGCATCTGCCGTCTCATTAAACTGGAACACCAGGAAAACTGAAGCTCATGGATAATTTCTTAATTTCTGTGAATCAAATGGTTTTACCCTTAATTGAGTTAGTGACTATTTTTGGTAATAAGACAGTAGCCGCTTTTTCATTTACCCTCAAGTTGCACAAATATAACATGTGCATAAAAATGTACCTAATGAAAAAAAAAAAAAAAGGATTTCGCCAAAACTGCGCTGGCAAGAGGTTGTTTTTCAGGCGTAACGAAATTGGTTTATTATGCAAAACTGCAATGGAAAAAACTTTTCGTGCAACTGGAGTCACATGAACGAAAAAGAAAAACGGATGTTGACGGACGTTAAAACAAGCGAAGAAGAAGAGTTTTAAACAAACACGCGTGGGAATGGAATAATTTTTGAATTTAGTTGGGGATGGGGGTAACAGGCAGTCTAGATTCAAAACAGCAGATATTTACGTTCGTCGCCATGTTTATACGGAATGACTTCTCGTGACGTGTGACCGTGTTTAACAGGAACAGCGAGCACTACAATATGTATGTAGGATGTAAAAAATAAAAAAGCGAGACGGACAGATGGATCCAGGATGTACAGGATTAAAAATACTATGCCCTGGTGCTGAGCGTACGGAGCAGCAGGGCGAGCTTCATTCATTTTTGATAAGTCGATTGGCAGGACGAGGCTGAAACGGCTGCTCAGGGATCAGCCGCTAACACTGAGGATGCACTGTTCGGCTTCCAGGCGCAAATGTGTCAAACTGTCAAGCAAAGCATTTGTGCAAAAGAGCGTCCGAGGTCAGTGAACCTACCCCGAATGAATCAATAAAGGTCTGGGGGAGGGAAAAAAAATGCAGTCGGTACAAAGCCTCTAAAGGAGTCAGCCAGAGGAAGACCATTACCAGCACGGGGCATTCGATTAATTAAGAGTGGACGGTATCGATCCGTAACAGGATGCATTATGTTTTCTTGTACATCCCTTGAAAAGCAAAGTCTGTCTCAAATCAGGAGAACATAATAGGAGAGCGCGGGCTTGGAACCCGGGTGCTTCTGAGAAACTGGACCTGGGGCTAAAAATTAAACCCACATGTCGACTAATGTTATGAAGCAAGTTTGGAAGCGCTTCGGGTCGATTTGAAAAAATAAATAGAATTACTGCGATAAAAGAGAAACAATTTTTCAGATGAAACACATTTTTATATATATATTTTTTTTTTTAGACAAAAATCCGCATGTAACACAGTCAAAAGGACACGAAAATGACACGCTGCTATTTTTTTCTACAATTTAATTCATTTAATATCTATCTGATATATATTTCCGAATATATTTGATCTGAAAACATGGCTGTAAATGGTCTTATATAAAGACACTGTGTTAAATGTGTCGATCCCAGTGGTTTTTCTAATCCACACGTGGGTTTTTTTTATCAATGTCAGTCTCATTCCAGGTTTCGTGTGTAACCCATCGTGTCCACAGGCGTTACATGCAGAACCTGCCCAGTTAAAATCGTATAAATCATGAGCGATTTTGCCACAGCGGTCATTTTTGTGAAACACTCTGCCTTGCATAATTAGTTGGATTCCTAAAATGTACCTGAGAGAGAATAAAAAGATATATGCAGCTCGTAATTTTCGTGTCCTTTTGACCCTGTTACATGCGGATTTTTGTATTAAAATAATATAAAAATATGTTTTATCTGAAAAATACTTTCTCTTTTATCTCAGTAATTATATTTATTTTTCAAATAGACCCAAAGTGCTTCCAAACTTGCTTCATAACATTCGTCTACATCTGGTTCGAGTTTTTAGCCCCATGTTCTGTTTTTAGGACCAGTTTCATCTGAACCCAAATATAAACCACGGTGAGAAGAAAGGGGTGGGAATTTAAAAAAAAAAAAAAAAAAAAAGTGCATACTTCTGCCCACTCCTTTTTCATATTATGATTTGATGTTTATATTATTATTGTATTTTTCTCAATTTTAGACGCGTTCGTTCAAAATAAATTCATTCATTTATAGAATCTTATGTTATTATTTTACTGGTCTGGCCCACTTGGGACCACTTCGGTCTGTATGTGGAACCGGTACTAGGCTTAAGTTTGACACCCGTGCTCTACAGTACAGGCTGTCAATGCACAGTGTTGGTTTTTGAATCTAATTTCATGTTGCCGCGGTGCTGAATGTTCAGACGCGTTGACAAATTGGAGTGTGTGCTTGGGTGCGGCAGCAGAAGGTCAGCGCTCCAGGGCCAGGAAGCCTTTCACGGACTCCGTTAACTACCCCGAGGTTGTAGATACAGATCCGGCCCGGCGTGGCTCCGGTTGGAGCGGTGAAAGGTTTGTCTTCGGGGACTGACAAGTGTCAAACGTGTCAGATTTCCATCACGCCTCGGTCCCGCGGAACCGCAGGAGGGTGACACCGGACGAAGGTGGATCGTCCAGGCTTTGGGGGGGCAGATATTTTAGATTTTAAACACATTTCTCACTTTTTGTTTTACAGTTTTTCTTCCGGTTAAATCTCTAAGTTGAATGTTTTGCGCTAAAGGACACGTTCGAGGTCATTTACTTGAGTATGTCCATCATATTCAACTATAAACGTCTCTATATCTCGGCTGCTTTTTGCTTTTGCACATGTTTGACAGCTTTGTTTACTCCATTACTTAACGTCAGTACTTCATTTACTACTTGTCACTTTATGAAAGTATAGATGAAACCGTCTGGGACTTATTAAATGAACAGAAAACTGATAAATATTCTGTCTCGTGGCTCTAAAAAGTGCAAATACGCAGCTTTTTCTTTACATTATCGCACTGTATTTTAACCATTTAATCACACGGACTCCATTTTATGCAGCTTTAAACTAACATATTGATACTTATTTATATCTTAAGCAAAAATCCTACTTCTTTATTATCATTAGTGCGTCTTACATGTTTTACAGCTTTATTTAGTTACTTCAGTACTTATTTGATACCCTTCACTTTATGAAAGTTCAGTTGAAACCACACTGTGACTTATTACATTAACAGAAAATTGATAAATATTCTGTCCCGTGGCTCTAAAAAGTGTAAATATGCTGCTTTTTTAAATTTATTTTACATTATTTCATTGTATTTAAATCATTTTATCACATAGACTCCATTTATGCAGCTATACATTGCTACTTATTTATATCTCAAGCAAAAATCCTACTTATTATTATTGTTGTTGTTGCTGTTATTTGTGCTTCTTACACGTCTTACAGCTTTATTTAGTTACTTCAATACTTATTTGATACCTTTTACTTTATGAAAGTACAGATGAAACAACCTGTGACTTAATAGATAAATAGAAAATTGATAAATATTCTGTCTCGTGGCTCTAAAAAGTGTAAATATGCTGCTTTATTTTATTTTTTTTTTACATTATTTCATTGTATTTTAATCATTTTATCACATAGACTCCATTAATGCAGCTATACATTGCTACTTATTTATATCTCAAGCAAAAATCCTACTTTTTATTATTATTGTTGTTGTTATTGCTTCTTACACGTCTTACAGCTTTATTTACTTACTGCAATACTTATTTAATACCCTTCGTTTTATGAAAGTACAGATGAAACAACCTGTGAAAATTGATAAATATTCTGTCTCATGGCTCTAAAAAGTGAAAATACGCAGCTTTTTCTTTACATTATCTCATTGTATTTTAACCATTTTTTCACATAATCTCCATTTTATGCAGCTATAAACTAACACATAAATCTCAAGCAAAAATCCTACTTTTTTTTATTATCATCATTGCTTCTTACATGTTTTACAGCTTTATTTACTTCAGTATTTATTTAACACCCTTCGCTTTATGAAAGTACAGATGAAACAACCTGTGACTGATTAGATGAACAGAAAATCCATCAAATATTCCGACTCACGGCTTTAAAAAGTGAAAATACTCTGTTTTTCTTTTACTTTATCTCATTGTATTTTAATTATTTTATCATATGGACTCAATATCATGAAGCCGTTACATAATAGGACATTTCACACACAATAAATAATTAATAAGATGAACAGAGGGGAGAACTGCCATAACATTAAGTTTTAGGGTGAAATAAACAGTGCCACAGCACCCCCTAGTGCCACTATCATGTCATTACATTGAAATGTGTAGAAACTGCTCACTAATGCATTGTTTTGCTTTTGCTTTGAGATAAATAACGATGTGAAGGCTGAACACAAGCAGATTTGTCATTTATTTCATCAACTGGAGGGAATTATTTTAAAGTGGAGCCTGAAACTAAATGGAAAATGTGGAAAATATCTAGAAATACTTTTACTTTCTGATTACTGTTGCCTATAAAGTTATTATTATTTTTATTCCTATTTATACACATCAATAATCACTTTTTATATTCATTGATTACATACTGAGTCCCAGTTACACTTTATCTAACAGGAATAAATCACATTGTCCATATAATTTCATGAGGAAGTAAAAATATTGTATTCCAACTTGTACTTGTACTTTGAATAGTTCCAGTTACTGCTACTTTATACTTATATTTTACATCTAAATGAATCTGTCTTGGCTTTAGTTACTTTTCCTGCCTATATTTGATTGATGGACGTCCTTTAATGACTCGTGGTTGTCATAGGACGATGGCGATGATCTGATAGACCATGATGCATTGCTGTAGATCAGACATTCCCAGACTTTTCCAGCTTCAAAAAGAGGCAAAGTATAGCACCGTTCATACACGAGGGTAACTCAAAGTGCGTTAAAAAAGCATAAAAAAAGACAAGAATAAAAGACATTAAAAATCACAAAAAGGGTAAAAGACATTAAAGTCATTAGAGATAAAATGTGATTTTAAAATCCATTCACAGAGCAAAATGAATACATTAATAATTATATTAAAACCATACACAAAAATTAACATTAGAATTAAAATAGAGTAAAGCAAGACATTAAAATAAAAAAAGTGCATTTATTTTCTTCCAAAAACACATTAATTACTGCAGATCGACATTTTTAATGAACTCTTCCACTGTCAAAACGGTCCCTGAAGTCCTGTCTTTTACAGAACTTTGAACATTTTGCACCATTTTAAGTCATTTTAGCTTTTTTTTGGTTTGTTTTTGTTTTTTCAGATTTGAGCCTGAAAATGCTTTTTTTTTTTTTTTTTTTTTTAATAGAGTGACTTAGCAAAGATAACCAGGAGTACAATGATCAACCGCACATACACACAGACATTAAATTAAACACAACGTAAGTATAATATGATACATTATATATGGACAAAAGTATGTGGACATGTTGAATTCAGGTGTTTCTTTTCTAACAGGGGTCTGGGATACAAAACAATAATGACTAATATTATAATAGAGTTTTATATCGGGATAAATATCATTATATTGCATTGGTTGGTTTTGTTTATATTGTTACCTTTGCTTCCAAAATGCCTCAAGAGATGGTTTTTATTGATGTTTATGAATTATACGGACATAAATATAGGACACATCATGTCTATAGCTGTAACATGTCCTGTTCACGCTGATTTGAGATTGAAAAAAAAAAAAAAATCAATATTTCCATCTGAAGTGAGAGGTGAAGAAAGTAGATGGTTAGAAAAATTATTCTAATTATTATTCTATTATTCTAATCTGTAAACCAAATTTGGTATGAATTCACCCAATAGTTTTGCTGCATTATAAGTAAATGGGAAAAAAAAAGGTTAAAAAAAAAATCATAAAAAATGTAAACTTTGACCTACTTTTCCCAAAACGTAATAACATATATTCTGTGTCACTGGCAATCTATAAACTCAATTTGGTATGAATTCATCCAATAGTTTTGCTGCTACAGACATGTGACATTTTGCTCATTATAAGTAAATGGGGGAAAAAAAAAAAAGATTAAAAAAAATAATAATAAAAATTTCATGCTAAGTGAGATGTGAAGAGAGTAGATGTTAGAAAAATTATTATTTACAGTCTGAGCATGAAAAATATTTCAGAAATTTAGAGGTAGAACATTTAAAATCATAGTCATGGATTAAGACAAACAAAACAAAAAAAAAAAAATGTTGAGAGAAATGAAGTAAAAATCATCTCCGAGGCATTTGGGAAGCAAAGATAATTTAAACCAAACTAACCAATGTAATGATATTTATCCCATTATAAAACTCTATTATAACATTAGTCCTTATTGTTTGTATCCCAGACCCGTTAGAAAACAAACACCCGAGTTCAACGTGTCCACGTACTTTTGTGCAGAGAATGGATGAAGTATTAAACTTAGAAGGAAAAACATGTACAACCAGATTTTTCTGCATTTCTCATGTTTGAAGTTGACATGGAACACTAAACACTAGTACACACACAATAACCTACCGAGGTTATGAAGTAACTACTGTATGAGCTTAAACTTAAACTTCTGCGGTAGAAAATTAATCCAAACACACCGACAAGAACCATTTTACCACAGGAATGACTTTTTAGGCCCATTTCGCTGATAATAATCACACGGTGCATATTTCCTCCTAGTGGAACATTTATAAATGCATTGTATAAATGTACATAAACCAACATATTTGTGTACAAGTGGTGCCAGGAACAGCAAACCCCGCCCCTCGCACACATTTCATCCATTGTAAATCAATGGGAATAATTTAAAAATTCATAACAAGTTTGAACTTTGACCTGATGTTCCCAAAATGTGACGAGATCATTGTGTCACTGGCAGTGATTAAAGTCAGTTTGGTATGAATTCAACCAGTAGTTTTGCTGCTACAGACGTGTGAAATTTCGCTCATTATAAGTAAATGGAAAAAAAAAAAAAACCATCGGAAAAAATGTAACCTTGGACCTACTTTTCCCAAAACACAACATATATTCTGGGCCACTGGAAATATATAAACCAAATTTGGTATGAATTTAACCAGTAGTTTTGCTGCTAGACATTTTAAATTGTACTTGTTATAAGTAAATAGGGAAAAAAAAAACAAAAATCATAAAAAATGTTAGCTTTGACCTACTTTGCCCAAAACATAATAACATCTATTGTGGGTCACTCGTAATCTATAAACCAAATTTAGTATGAATTCAACCAGTAGTTTTGCTGCTACAGACACTGTTAACAAAAAAAAAAAAAAACCTTTGCGTCCCTTTGGAGGGGGCGGGGCAAAAACACCATCATATATATTGAAAACATGAGCCAACCTGCACTTTTGTAATTCGTTTTCTGATTCGTCGTATGTGTGATTTAACACGTTTATTGTCTGAAGCAGATCTTTTCTAACCGTAGAGCAGCGGAACTACAGCCCTGTCTGAACTACACACGGGCTTGTTTTGACGCTGCAGTCGTATCTCAGTAGCTCGCCTCTGCGTTCTGAAAGAGGCGTCCGACACGTAAATATTGACATTCTTTCAACAGGAATATAAACCTGAAACGACCCTGAAAGCCAGCGGCTGCTCTGAAACACACAGTCAGAAAGAAACAGGATTACAGTGTATTTATTTGAAGGACGATTCTGTAACAGCATTGAGGTGAACGCAGAAAACAAACAAACAAACAAACAATTCAAAAGGTCACACAGATATACAGTAAAACAATCTGGATTCAACGCATCCGATTCGGCTCCTTTAGGTATTTGCGGCGTTGAGGGATTTAAATAAAAACCGGTTCAATCTTTGAGCTTTAAGAATTTTACTGCAATCACGACACGATGTAAAAGAATTCCACAGTCGCCTTCTTTTACAGCCCAGTGTGATCTGAAACGGGCTGGAACGGTAAAATAATAACTGAACATTTTTAAAAATTACATGATGAAAATGTTTACGTCGGCAAAGTTTCTTTATAAATGTAAATGACATGAACAATCTGGAATTTCTTTGAAAAATAAGTCATTCTAACGATACTGTCTCCGTTTCATTTACACACGTGCATTACGAAGTATCATCGCAGTGGATCTACAAATACACAAAACATTTACTAACAGGCAGAATATTGGTCACATCACACTTATTTTTCTTAAAACATTTCAGGTTGTTCATATTTGTGCAGGTTATTCACTTTTTTTTTTAGAAGGATTTTTTTTTTAATATAAACATTTTCATGTAATTTCACTTTTTTTTTTACACTAAAACAAACAGAAAAATTTAGTTATTTATAGGTTATTCTGATAGTATTTGACTGGTCTGATTCACTCTAAATCATATTGGTCTGTATGTGGAACCAGAACCACAATGATTTTAACTTCCTTGATTGTTAATATCTTAAGTGTAATTACTGCATTTCACGGGCCGAATGTTTGTCACCTGTGCTTTACAGTAAAAAAAAAAAAGAAAAAAACAAACAAAAAACCCAAAAACTGCATTCACGTTTCTTTTTAAACTCACAGCAGTCATTTCAGAGTCTATTAGTCCAGTGAACTGTAATTCTATGTTAAACTGATACTGTATATGAGGACAGTTGGAGATGAATTCCCTCCGATGACACTGATTAAAAGCTTGAAACACTGGAACAACACTGTACGCCACACGGTAAAACCACCTATTCCTCTTTTATAAATTAAATAAGAGTGATTAAAGACATTCGTCACACATAACCTGCAGAAACAACATCCACCGCTCACATTTTGATGAGCTCTGCTTTCCAGTGTCAGTGTTGCAGTCTTTTAACTGGGACCTGTTCAACAGCAGCGTCTCTACTAAAATACTTCGCAGAAGCAGGACCTGACTCTACTGTACGTTTACAGTAGGAACCTCCGACTCCACGGTAACCTCCTGAGACCCAGGAAAGGACAAGTTTTTTTTTTTTTTTTTTTAAATAACAACTGCCTACATTGGAAACATCATGATGCAGCAGTTTTTCCAGATTTTTTTTTTATTTTTTAAATGGAATTCTTCATTTTCAAACATTTCCCTGTGGTCTCCATAAACTGTAAATGCTCTGCTTGGCTCTGA
>JAPQRP010000013.1:29144114-29159288 GCA_037367295.1 Apogon hyalosoma
AAATTCAAACTGCATGAACTATTAGGGTCCAAATACACAAAGAAATGAACCAAAGACTAAGAAAAGTGGGTTTAGATAAATATGAGCCGTTTCATAAATTTTATGGACTGTCCTTTGCGGTGGACAGTTTGTTTGTTTTTGTTCTTTTTTTTATAAAGCTGTGAAGATAGCTGGGTCTTAGGAGGTTGATGGAAACAAAAGCCTTATGTACAGGTTGACTTTAATCGGCTGTAACTCTAGTGTGTATTCGTGCACTGTCGAGCAGCTGGTGTGGGTTTTTTTTTTTTTTTTTTTTAGAAGGACATGATGGTCCTCTGGATGATGTCCACGCAGTCCTGCAGCTCGTGCTCTTTGATGATGAGGGGAGGGGCAAAGCGGATGATGTCCCCGTGGGTGGGTTTGGCCAACAGTCCGTTGTCACGGAGACGTAAGCACACTTTCCAGGCATCATAGTCTGCAGGAGGAGAGTCATTGGATCGGTCAGATCAGGTAGACGTCGGCTCAAATGTCACATAATGAACAGGCCCATGTGGATTTTGCTTGCATTAAAGTTTACAGATTCCATGCAAATAAAAAATATTCCTCCATAAAAATGTCCAAATTATATCATAGTGATATATAGTGGAATATTGATTATTTTGTGGTGTTGCTGACTTGCTAAAGACTGACAAAATTATCAGTAACTCTCATGTAGAATTAGTTTTACACTACATGTCAGGCTTTCTTTAACACAGCCTCGGTGCAAACTCTGTAATTAGCATTTAGTGGCTTTGCAGAGTTTAACTTTTACCCAGTGTAATGTAGGGGAAATCATTTACTAACAACTAAAGCACCTTCGATCCCCAGACCAGCTGTCTTAGTTATGAAGTTACGGCAGAAGTCAAACTCTGTACCTTTGGTCTCTTTGATGACAATAGCGTTGAGGAGGCCTTTCCCTCTGACTGTGGTCACGATGTCTTTAGGCAGTTTATTCAGTTCAGACCGCAGCAGGTTGCCCATTCTTTCGGCGTTCTCCGCCAGCTTCTCCTCCTCCAGAACCTGCAAACAACGCACTCAGTTTAAGAAAAAAATCAAAAAGGACAGAAGATCAACAGCCAGGGGGTTTCACTAAGTCTTCTATAGACCTCTAAAACTGAAACCTAATACCAGTGTATACGAACGAGGCTGCAATCCAGAAAAAATGTCCGAGTGGGCGGTTTTATTGGATCGTGTACTAATCATATGCAAATGTATCAGCACAGATGCAGCCGTTTCATTAAAGAAACTTTACCAAGACCAGTGCAAAGTAGCACAGTAACTCTTTCCCGTTGAGCTCCTTTAGTCACACTCCACACGAGCCAAAGGAGACTTTGTGGCTCAGGAGGTAGAGCGGGTCATCCAATAACCGAAGGGTTGGCGGTTCGAATCCCGCTCTGTATGAATGTTCGGTGGTGGCTGGAGGGGCCGTAGGTGTGAACTGGCAACCTGTTTCTACCTGCAGGTGTAGTTTACCACCACCAGAGGGGGCGTGTGAGAGCGACTAAATGTAAAGCGCTTTGAGTGCCCCAAAAAAAGCACTATAGAAATCTAATTTACTACTAAATCTGGCCTTAATGGTTTTGGATGCAAGAAAGTCTGGCATTTTTAATAAAAATAAAAAAAGTAACTGAGCATAATTTTTGATCGTTTTATAATCATGTGTGCAACGGTGTGGAAAGGCATCTCAAAGATGAAAAAAAAACCCCACAAAGCCTAAAAATGAAACTTGCAGTCCTTTTACTGCTACTCATGTTGATGAATCAGGCTTCGGTGGCCCTTAGGTGTAAGTCTTAACTGTCATAACAGCCGGAAAAACCCTGGACAAAAGTATGTGGACACGCTGAATTCAGAGGTTTCTTTTCTAACAGGGGTCTGGGATACAAAACAATAATAACACATGTCAGAATATAGTTTTATATTGGGATAAATATCATTACATTGGTTAGTTTAAATTCTTATCTTTGCTTCCAAAATAATAAAAGGAAAATACTGATGTTCATAAACTGTATGGACAAAAATATTGGGACACGTCTACAGTTGTGAGATGTCCTGTTCATGATAATTTGAGATAAAAACATCAATATTTCCCTTTAAGTTTAAGGAGTGAAATGTGAAGAAAGTAGATGTTACTGGTGGTAGAAAATTATTATTTACAGTCAGAGCAGGAAAAACATTTTAGAAATTTAAAAGTGTAACAGTTAAAATCATATTCATGGATAAAAAAAAACAAAACAAAAATCAAGGTTGAGAGAAATTAAATAAAAACAATCAGAGGCATTTTAGAAGCAAAGAGAACTATTAAACCAAACTAACCAATGCAATCATATTTATCCCAATATAAAACTATATTTAGTCATTATTTTGTATCCCAGACCCATTAGAAAAGAAACACCTGAATTCAATGTGTCCACATGATATAAGTAACTGACCTCTAGAGCTGCGATGGCGACCCGACAGGCCACGGGGTTTCCTCCGTACGTGGAACCGTGTTCTCCGGGTTTGATAGTCAGCATGATCTCATTGTCGCACAGCACGGCAGAAACCTGAAACAGCGGAACACGAGTCAGCGACAGCGAACCCAAAGGCCCCAGGCGTCAAACGGAGACGGTCTTATCAACAGGCTTACAGGGTAAACTCCTCCAGAAAGAGCTTTTCCCAGCGTGACGATGTCTGGACGGGCGCCCTCGTGGTCCACAGCAAGTCTGCGGCCGGTACGCGCCAAACCCGTCTGCACCTCATCGGCGATCCATAACACCTGCAAAACACACACACACTCACATTAGAAATCAATACACACAGCCAGTATTTCACCAGCCATTTCATGTGACTCTGCAGACATGACCAGTAATTTGTCTTTCCCACTTCCGTGAGTCCATTTCACAGGTGCATTTTTGTTTTTATGCACAGATTTAATGTCTTTTACAGAGCTTTTGTCTGGTTAAATCTTTTATAAAAAATATAAAACCCTTCAGCTTTTACACCAAAAATTGGCTTTTTCACTGAAAGGAAAGAATATATTGTAATATATAAAAATCCTGCCTGTTCATAAATTGAAGATCCAACCCAATGCAACTCTTAAACTTACTGGGAAAAGTATTCTTATAGTCGATCATCTCCTTGATTAATTTGTTAATTGTCCGGTCTATAAATCGTCCCCAAATGTTTTCTTTGGTCTACAACCTAAAGATATTCACTTTACTGTCGTTCATTTTCAAAAGCAGATATCAGTTTGGTTTTTTTTACTTTATTTTCCCCTTTGACAAACATCACAAATTGATAAATCACTTGGAAAAAAGACGTTTGTGATTAATTTATGCTCAATTATACAACATTTCTTTTTTTTGGGTGATGCAGCCAACAAAAATTACAGTAAATCTCAATTTTTTCAGTGTTCTGGACAATTTACAGTTTTAATCATCTACTTTTTGACCTCATAGATTAAAGACAACATACAAATCACAAGAATACTATGTTAAAGGAGTGATATTTTGCTTTTTTAAAGGAATTATTTGGTTTCAAACATTTCCCTGTGGTCTCCATAAACTGTAAATGCTCTGCTTGGGTCTGAATTCTTCATTCATTCAACTCCACAGCTCCATCTTCAACCCTATTTCTAAGTAATGACACCGTAAAGGTGGTTTGGAGCGCTGGCCCTTTAATGCACATGAGCCACTTCAGGCCCCGCCCCCTCCAGGTTGTTGACTGTGTTGCTCTGTCCCATTCAATCAACAACTGAACATTTTAGGTAATGGGCTCCAAGTTTGGACATATTTTCAATTTTTATTACAACTGCTGCTGATAAACAATTATGTCGTACTCCGAGAAATGTTCGTCGGAAGTCTGGACCTTATGTGTGCAAATGTCGTGATGTAAATAGTTCTAAAATGTAACAAATTAAGAAGGAATTCAAACAGGTTGTAGAAATCCACTTGATTTTTGCCCAGAATGAATCTAAAGATAGCTTTGGAGCACCTGGAGGATTCAAATTCAAACTTTATGAACTATTTGGTTCATTTATTTGTGTATTTGGACCCTAAGACTAAGAAAAGTGGGTTTAGATAAATTCGAGCCTTTTAATGAAAACTACACAACATATGAGTAGAGAAACACATTCTTAAATATTGTATTAGCAGAAGCAAACAGGTTTTTCAGTGGAATTAGATAAATTTAGCTTTTTTTTTATGATTCTTGATTAATCCAATATTCCTGAGCCCTAGGTGACTTCAACCTTTTTTTTTTCCTAAATATTGTGTACAACCCATATATGATGCTCAAAAACAAAACTAAGTGAGAAGTTCGTGTTTAAAGTCGTTTTTCCACCTCTTTACCATGTCAAATGATTAACAACATCAGCTGTGTTACCAGATGGCACATTTACATCCGTCCTGTATTCTCCCTTCTCCTCCCGTTAAGAGTCCACACTGCACGGCCATTTGTTGTACGTGACCTGCAGGACCAACCCGGACTAACAGCTGAGGTTTAAAGGATGTTCAATGCTGACATTACACAGGGGTGGGGTGAATGGTTTGTTAGAAGCACAGGTAAATAATCGTGTACGGTTCAGCTGGAAGAACGCCAGGCTAAATGTTCTCATCTAATCTGAGGAAGCACTTCGGATGGGTTTAATCAGTGTGTGACTGTGTGTTTACAAAGACTCACGTTGTGTTTGGTGCACAGTTCTCTGACTTTGGTGAGGTAGCCCTGATCTGGGACCACCACCCCGGCCTCCCCCTGAATGGGCTCCACCATGAAGGCAGCCACGTTTGGGTCCTGAAGGGCTTTCTGAGGGAAAAAACAAATACATGATTATCTGCATCTACAATAACAGTCGATATCAGAGTGTTTAGTGCTCAAGTCGACAGATAAGTTATCGAAACATGGAGGTCCTTCTGTTTACGAAGCGAGAGGTCGGTTAGTTCACAGGAGGTTTACACTGAATGAAGCAGAAGATTATAGTTGTATTCATATGATGCTCCTGAATAGGGGTGTCAAACATACGGTCCGTGGGCCAAAATTGGGCCGCCAAAGGGTCCAGTCCGGCCAATGGGATGAATTTGTGAAAAATATAAAATTACATTGAATATATTAACAATCAAGGATGTTACACTCATTTGAGTTCAGGTTCCACATACAGTCCAATTCAATCTCAAGTGGGTCGGACCAGTTAAATACCATCATAACAACAACTTTGAAAGTTTTCTTTGTTTCAGTTAAAAAAAAAAAAAAAAATATTACAGCACAATTAAAACAAGTGGTGCCAGGCGCAACAAAAATAAATTTTTCTTTTCTGGCTAAAAAAAAAAAAAAAACAAAACTAAGATTTAACCAATTTTTTTTAAGAAGCTTGATGGTACGTTTCTTTCCAAAAATACATCTTTAAGGCAGTATCTGCCTAAAAAACTACCACCTTAAATCACCAACCACAAAGCTTTAAAAAAAACTGGAATGAACCACAGCGCCTTTTAATTTTGTCCACCCTACTAATAAGTCAATTTTCAAAAAGCATCAAATACCACAGATGCTTTATAGCGGTAGTGTTTTTAAGGTGGATTTTTCCTTTGTATTAACAGGGTGTTGGGCTGAACCACAAGGCATGCGTTACTAAATTTCAGGCCTGATGGTCTGGTATGCAGTGCAGAAATGTAGACTTAGTGAAAACCTGTACCTCCAGTGCAGGAATGTCGTTGTATGGGATGAGTTCAAAGCCTGGCATGTATGGACCAAAACCCTCGTAGCTGCTGGGGTCGGTGGAGCTGGAGATGGCGGCCATGGTGCGGCCCCAGAAGTTACCATCTGAAGTAAAAGACATCAGTCATATAATACACTGGGTGATGCTCCTACAAACAGACCTAGACTTGTTCTAAGAGCAGAATGAGAAACCAGCAAATGCCAGATAAAATTCATAATCACTGCGTCATAATACGACCTTTATTTTGGCTCTTCTTTGTCTCCTTCAGTGAGTTTTAGCAGTAGAGAAATAACACTTGTACTGTTGGATCTGCTAAGTGTTAGCGCAGCGCTGCAAAGTTTGTCTCATTGGTCTGTTTTATTAAATTATGCTGGTCTTATACTGTTAGCTTGTGTTAAACATTTGCCCATTTAAGTGCTTGTTGTTTGAATTGGGTTCCGTTTTACAAAAATCGTTTCTGAGCTGCTAGCCGACGTTCTGCTTGTTATGTGGATGTTTAGCATGTGTAAACTGCTACAGGCATCACGTAGTATTACGAAGACAGAACAGAGGGTGTAAAAGGATAATGTTTAAACAATCTGCAGCAACACTGTCAGTCACAATTATTTGTAGGATAATATGTCAACTAAAAAGTGAAATTTCAATATCGTCAGAGCCCTAGATACCATATATATATATTAAAAGCCAAGTGGCCTCTGTGTGCGTGCATGTGTCTCAGGAATCACACAAAATCCGTACAGAGCTGACTGCTGCAGTTTGGCATATTTATGTATTTTTGGTCAAGGAAGAGACTAGCGAAAACGACAAGTTGATAGGACCAGTATTTTGGGAGATATTAGTAGTTCTGGAATGCAATAGCCTTACAATCAGGTTGCTATGCTCAGAACACTTTTGGCGGTGACTGCTGGACAAATGGGGTACAGCAAGCACGAATACACAACCGCATAAAGACTGCCACACCTAGAACCCGTGGATCCCCATGGGTCAACACCATGACACTGGTACAGTTCCTATTGGACAGAATCTTTTGTGTGCACTTACTTGCAAAAATGATTTTCGCCTGGTTTTTGGGAACTCCCTTCACAGTATAAGCCCATTTACGGGCAAGCTTGCAGGCAGTTTCGCCAGCCTCAACACCTGGGAAAAATATAAATGCGAAAAGTTAACGTCAACGTTCACGATGACTCGGAAGCTGCTGTGTAATAATGGGTCCATCGTCTACCTGTATTCATTGGCAGGACTTTGTCGTAGCCAAACAGGGTGGTGATGTACTCCTCATAGGCTCCCAGCACGTCGTTGTAGAACGCTCTGGAAGTCAAGGCGAGTTTAGAGGCCTGGGCTGCGAGTGCGGCGACAATCTTCGGGTGGCAGTGACCCTGGTTTACTGCGCTGTAGGCACTGAGGAAGTCGTAGTAACGGGTGCCCTCCACATCCCACACATAGATACCTAGAGCGACCAAGAAAGTTAGATTCCTTTGAGAAACATGCAACAGGAAAATGATGCTTGTTGAGTAGGGGTGTAACGGTTTTGGTTCGGGGCCTTCGATACAATATCGAGTTGTATCGAACGAATACATGTAGCCTATGTGAAGAACACAAACACTGTGGAAGCAGTGTGGACACAAGCAGAACCCATGTGCAGGGTTTCCTCTATATACATTCAGCAGCGGTGAATTCTCAACACCACCGCAAAAACAAAAAAAAAAACAAAGCATGGCAACAGAGAGTATGACAGAGGCACAAAAGCCAGGTCGAACGTTCGAAGCATGGCAAGTTTCACTTTCGGTTTCCGGTTTGTTGCAGCTTTGTGGCACAAAAAGAGTCCACAGGTTCCTTTAGAAAAAACAGGTTTTTGTTTAACTCAAGTTGGCAAAATCCAGTGAACCGGTTCCTCTTCTTCACCACACCTCTGCTATGGCGTTACTGTGAGTCATGTTCACAGCACCTCAGGGAATACTGTGAGGCGTTCCAAAACACCCAGTAAATCACAGGGTTTGCCATAAACGAACACTGAACATTCGGAAAATACAAAAATGCATAACATGTGGGGTGCCTGTTAATGCACAAATGACTGAACAATATTTTGTAGAAATGTCCTGTGTCCCACCAGAAGTTACGGGGCGCACCCCACCCCTTCCCCCCACCCACACTGGTCTCTTTCACTGTACCGAACCACAGACCCCTGTACTGAAAACATACCAAACCTAACTTTTCCTGTACAGTTACACCCCTATTGCTGAGTGTGCATGACTTACCCTCTCCTCTCTCCAAGGCCACAGGTAGGGGGTGGTAGTTGTGAGCTCCGTACTTGTCCTCACGGGCGTAGATTTCCTCTGAGGTGAGCACTCTGTCGCCGCCCTTCAGCTTGGAGGCGGCGGTGGAGGAGAGGCGTGACCCAGAGTGGACGCTGCGGTGGATCAGAGGAGCAGCGCGGCTCAGGCTGCGACTGAGCTGAACGATCATTCCCTTCATTGTGCTTTGTTGCTTTGTCTGTGTGGTCAAACGTGAAAATACGGCATAAGTCAGCCAAATGTGCGACAGTGACAGGGAACGCTTTCTTCCAAGTAGTTGTGACTGGTTTAATATGTTACATATGGTTAAAAAAAAAAAAAAAAAAAAAAAGGCAAATTCAACTTCAACAAACATTTGAGTGGAAATTAAAAAGTGTCCAAGCAAAAATTGTACATTTGCAGAAACTCGATTTGATTGCGCCATTTTCCACTTTGTCCAGGAAAACGATCTAAAGTAATTTACACCCAAAAGTAACCCTGAAACTACTGATTAAGCAATTTTTGTTATCTGTTAGTCCAGTTGACGTCAGTCATTCCAGCTTGTTTGACCAAAAGATATGAGGGAGGTACACCAGATAAAGCAGAATTCAATAACTCAAAGCCACTTTCACAAATACTCTTACTGTGTGAAAACTGATTCCAAATGTTTAACTACACTGAGGAAAATGTGTAGAAAAAGCCAATGGCAGCAAAGATGAATTAAAAAAAAAAGAAAAAAAAAAAATTCAAGTCCATGCATCTCCATTAGTTGCACATGCGCTTTACAGTTTTGCTGAACCAGGCATTTCTTTCACTTGCAGGACAATAGTGACCCACATGTTTTGCAGCCTCTAATCCCACAGCAGCGTGGCGGCTCAACTTTAACTCTTGTTTTTTCTATGAGGTCAAACAAACTCTTTTACCTTTATTTTTTAGTATCTGCTGCTGCCGTTATTGACATCAACAGCTGAGAAGTTGACCGTCAGCTTAGAGTTGGATCTAAAAATGAAGCTGCAAAACTGGAGAAAAACTTTTGACTGTTTTCCCACATATTTTTGTGGTACATTGACCGACAAATATGAGCATTTTAGAGGGTTTTTTTTGTGGAAAAAAAAAAAAGCCATAACTTTTGGCCATGACTGTATGAGGCTAAAAAGTTATGAGATTTATTCATGCAGGATTCCTAATAGGTATTGTCACAATTATAACTATTTTACCTGTGATTAATACAAGAAACAAGCAAGGTTAATACAATGGCAACAGCCTACAGTTACTTGAAAAACATAAATGCAATATTTAGTTCATACACCAATTAACCCATAAAGACCCGATGGTTCTTCTGTGGAAGTTCCCAAATTCATTTTTCCTCTATATTTACCCTTTATTAAGTAATTTATCCCCATTTACTGTAATATTATTCTCTTTATAATAAGTTTTTTCAGTATAAATCATGTCTTTTCCTATATTTGATTCCCTGGCTGTGTAGATGTTCATTAAAGCTCAGGGTAAATTCAAAGATCTTTATATCAAATCAGAAAAATGACTTTCAGCAAAAACATCATTAACTAAACATAAATTCAAAAGTTTCTATCCACTGTCAATTATCCAACTCCATGGGTTTTACTGGTGAATCAATGTTGTAGAAGAGGACACGTTTCCATGGTAACTACAGAGCCTCTTAACATCCAAATGGGTCACATCTGATGACCATGAAAAGATGATAAACTGTATTTTACATGTATTGATAGAATTAGCAGATCAACAGGTATTAAACAGTTTAGATCAGTAGATGCTTTTGGTGGATGTTTGGGTCTTTATGGGTTAATATCAATGAAGAGACTCCCACCTACTGCTAATGGTTTTAGATTTATTACAGGTTAATGCAAGAAAGAATCGTATTTAGTGACTCAAAGTACAAATATGCACATTGGGTGGAGGTCAGCTGAGGTTCTAGCCTTCCACTCCTTTCAGGCAGGGATTCCCAGAGTGGAGTTTTGGGAAAAGTCATCATGTACTGAATACAAAATAAATAGAGAATTAATACTGACATATAAAACAATAAAATATTTTCATATAATAAAACTGACACTCCTGACCTTATTTCATTAAAAAAAAAAAAATTATATTATCATCATCGGCTGTCATCTTGTTTAAGCTTTAGTAACATTTTAAGAACATTTCTATTTTATATCATTCGACATGAGTTTATACAAATGGCCATCTTCCAAATGTTGGTTTTTTTAATCACTCAAATTCAACAATATTGAATTTATGAAATTAAGAAGCAACTCTTCATATTTGAGAAATACAAAAAAAAACCAAGTTCAGCATGTTTGCTTCAAAATTCTCGAACATGATAAGACAAGTTGCCGTCTTTAAAGCAGTTGTTTCAGTTCTTGTGTCTTCAGTTGGTTCTGTATGATACTTTTTTTAATTATCGAAAAAATTAAAAATATAGTGTCAGTATTAGACAAAGCTAGAAATTCCAGTCCAGTGTTTTGTGAGTAGACACCCACACTCTGACCTACACTAGAATATGGTTTACAATGGTTTGGTGTAGTGGATAGCACTCATGCCTCACAGCAAGAAGGTCCTGGTTTGATTCCAACACTAGTTGATGGGTACCGGGTACTCCAGCGTCCTCCCACCATCCAAAGACATGCACTGATAGATTAATTGGCCAATCTAAGTTACCCATAGGTGTGAATGTGAGAGTGATTGGTTGTTTGTCTCTATGTCAGCCCTGTGACATGTCCAGGGTGAACCCCGCCTTTGCCCATAAGTAGCTGGGATAGGCTCCAGTGACCCCCGTGACCCTAGTGAGGATAAAGCAGGTTCAGAAAATGAATGAATGAGATGAGTTTATTTGAGTAATTAACCCTTTATAGGTCACTCATAGAAATACTCTGAAATTGAAAATCTTAACCTTACTGTGTTATTGGAGGACATAACAAGACTTAATTACTTTTGTGAAAGTTTTCTAAATTTTTTATTGTCATGTAGAAAAATCAAGGTTAATGAAAGTACCTTATGGCAAATTCCTTACCCATAAGTGGCAAAAAAAAAAAAACCCCAAGAGGTAAATATAAAAAATATAAGAAAAACACATGTATTTTAGAACATCACAACATCATAAGTGCTGATCCAGACCCCTGTCCACATCCACATGACCCCTTTGAAAATCATTCCTTACATTAGTACCGTTACTTCATGGTACCAAACAAAGCAGGTCCACTCTCTGTTCATGCACAGGTGGACCTAACAGACCCTGGAGACCACATTGGACCCCTAAGACTGTTGCCTCACTGGAACCGTTACTGTCACTGTCTTGTAACGTATGCGGAAATTACCAAAAATAGTCACTTGCCCGATAATGGATTAAGTTTTTTTTTTGTTGTTGATGAAAGATTAATGTATTCATTCATGACTAATTTATTCTCCTTAGAAATGAAAGGGGGTGCTTTTCAGTTTATATTTTGCACAAAATTTGCATATAGATAGATAGATAGATAGATATTTATTTTTATTGGTTTACAAACAAATTTTGCCTTATTTTCTCCATTCAAAATTGCTGAAGCGAGAGTTGGGGGTACTTCGTATATTTCAGGGGGTACTCCATTGTAGAACGTTTGAGAACCACAGGTTTATTGGGATCAAACAGAAACTTCTGTGCACACACTGTAACTGATAGGACAGTAGCACAAACCACCGTGATGAGGCTGAATGGTAATGAGGGTTTTGTTTTTATTATTATTATTTATTTTTTTTTTATCCATTTAGATTTATTAGAGGTCAACAATGGTATTACTGGTTGAGGCAAATTTTATGTTCCATGGAAAAAAGCCAAATGTAGTTCTGATCTGAGGTAATCAATAAGCTTGTACCCTGAGCAAACAGCCAGAGTAAACAGGCAGCACCTGGACTGGGCCACATGAGGCTAATAGTTGGCCACCATTAAACGTGTCCTCGGAAGATGATAGGTTGTTGAGGATCTGCCTCCAGTCACACCCACCGACGTGACACTAGGAGGCTAAATAAAGACCTGCTGCATGAGTTTCTATGAGGTGTTCAAGTTCCAGAGCAGCTTCCTTCATCACCTCTTTGTTACATAACGGACTGTGGCACACGGTTACAACCACTCTGTAACATCCACTCGCAGATCGGGTAGTTATGAAACTGAGCAGCCAAGAAACAACACAACACGTTTTGTTTCCACTTTCCCACGCATCAAGTGCATCGCTTCTGTCTAACGGAAAGATGTACTGCTGCTAGCTTGCTAACGATGCTAGCAAGTATCTAAACACCGGCTTTTTTTGTTGTTCTTTTTTTTTCCACTTACATCACCAAAACGTTACATTTGTTTAACGTGATGAATTAAAAAAAAAAAAAGATGAGTCGAGTAAAATAACACAGTACCAGTGAGAGATGTAGAAGTCCTTCACGTCCTCGGTGAACCGGGTGATGCCCGTGTGTCCGGTCCCGTAAATCAACTGAAAGATCCACCGGTGCGGCTTTATTTAACGCGTGCGCGAGTGTGTGCGTGCGTCAGAAGGCCACGCCCCCCATGGCGCAACATCCCTTGTACATTGCAGAGAGGCGTTCACGTGTCGTCGGCAAAAACAGAAAGGGGAGAGTCGACCCCTCCATCCTATGTGGCACAGGAGGACGTGGATGAACTATGCGGCGCAAATGCATTAAAATCCTCTAAATCACCTCCTAAAACGCATTTCTGTATTGTTTCTATAGGGTTTCTTGCATATGATGATATTGATATTCCTTTTTGTTTTTGTTTTTTCTCCAGTATTTCACATTCTTTTTATTTATTTACATTATTTTACCTTTGTTTTACTGCTTTTACCACTTATTGCTTTGTTAGTTTTTTAGATTACCTGTTTCTTAATTTTTTCCCACTTTTATTGGGATTGGGTACTGATCTGAGCAATGCTATCATTCTTCTTCTTCTTTTTCTTCCTCTTCTTATTATTGTACAATGCAGGTTGGACATCTCAACTCATCATCTACATTTCACAAAAAATTAACTATGCACAGTCATGAGAAAAAGAAAGGACACTGTCTTTGAATTCAATGGTTTTACATAATATATATATATATATATAAATAATATATAATCATCATCATCATAGTCGTTGTCGTCATCATCTGGTCCTTACAGGTGCTAAACAGCACTCAAAAGATTTCATTCCATTCAAAGTCATTGAGTAATTTTCTGTTTAGCAAAAATGAAACCAAAAAGCAGAGTGGGTGGATGAACACTATGTACACTCCACTCCTTTTGAATTTTTTTAGAATTTTGTGGGTAATAAGCAGCCAGATTTTGCGAAAGAAACACCCTTGACTTATTGGAATCTGTTGTGTTATTTTACACTGTGGTTATAGTTAAGGCCCAGATCCTATTGTTATTATTATTATTATTATTATTATTATGCTTTAGGTTTTCTGCATCTTGTATTTTAATCTTATTAATTTAAACTTAATGCTGTCATTAGTCAACACTTAAAAGTTATTTTAAGGAATATGTAATAATATTCGTTGTAAAAAATATAAACAGCACTTCAGCTCTCTGTAAGGACATAAGGAATGAAACCATTGCAAAGCCAGTACCGCTTCGTGTCAGTACTTTTCCATCTGCACTGCCCCTTCTGATGCAGGCTGAACCTCCCAACTTACTATGATCTGCATTTTGCAAACAATTAACTATGTACGGTCATGAGAAAAAGAAAGTACACCATGTTCGAATTATATGGTTTTGCATATCAGGATATAAAAATAGTAAAAAATAAAATAAAATAAAAATTATCTGGGTCTTACGGGTGCAAAACACCACTTAAAAGTTTCCGCTGAGTCATTATTTGTTTAATGAAAATTATACACACCCAACTCCATTCCTAGGAATTTACAGGGTGATTAAGCAGCCAGATACTGTCAAAGAAACACCCTTGAATTACTGGAATCTAGAATCTGTTGTGTAATTTTAACTGAGGTTATATTTAAAGACCAGATCTTTTTTCTTTTCTTTTTTTTTTTTTTTAATCATGTCTGGTTATGTAACACAACAGAATTCAAACAGGGTGTACTTTATTTTTCGTGCACCTGTATATGTCCATTCTATATCGTACAACCGCTATACAAAGACTGAACTCTGTTTTCCAACATTGTCCACTTTACCTTAATGTGTAACATATTTAATGCATTTTTATACCTACACTGTATGTTACGCTCTTCTATAAGTAACACAGACCATGGGATGTTCTTAGGTGTAGGTTTCATTTGAACATAATTCAGTATTTTCAGCATCAGATACATCTTTCCTTGCATTGTGGTGAAAATTTGCACAATTTTGTGTGGGTTTTCTGCATCAGGTTGTGCAGGAAATGTGTAGTTATGTACAAAAATCATAAAATTCAGATATTCTGCATTGCTTTCATTTATTGTTGTTTCTATGAATCTAGACCTATGCATATGATACCATACTCCCTGTATGTCACTGGCTTTGTACTTGTACTCTGCATAAAGCTGAATCTTATGTAATGTATTGCAGAGAAAATTAATTGAGTAGCTAATTTTTATCCATTACTGTATGTATTTCTACCATTTCCACCAAGGATTTTCTACTGTATTGTATGACACTCCTACAGGTGCTATAACAACAATAACAAAAAAAAACAAAAAAAAAAACATTGCGGTAATGTGTTGGTGACTGTAAAATCCTAAAAAATGAATAGAATACAAAATTGTATGACATTATATCAGCACATGGAGAAATGTTTCCCAGTGCAGATTTATTGATTGCACTGAATGGATTGAGTTTGTGTTGATCTGAAGTTGGACTTCAAACAATCAAAGAAATCAATACAAACAGTCAAAAACAATAAGTAAAGGCAATAGTAATGGCTGAATAGGAAGGAGCCTTTTTCTTTCTTTTTTTTTTTTGACATTTTATTACTATTTTTAACAACATTTAGTATACAACAACACAAACATTGCACGGGGAGAACACAGGCAAGTAGACAAAAACACAATGTCAAATGCAGTCATGTCCACAAGGTTTGACATTAACACAAATGCATCAATAAAGTCTCTGAAACTTGAAAAAGAAAATGCTTATAAATGTTCTTCAACATACTGCCCCTCAAAAACCTGGGGAGACAAAAAACAAAAAAAAAAAAAAAAAAAAAA
>JAPQRP010000013.1:29168699-29184453 GCA_037367295.1 Apogon hyalosoma
TATCCGTGCACATAAAATCAACATCCTATGTGATGTGAAAAAGCCAAAGAGAAGAGGTGGGTTTTAAGAAGGGCTTTCAAATCAGACGGTGTGGAGGCCTGTCTAATGTGCAGCGGCAGGTCATTCCATAGTTTTGGAGCCGCGGCAGAGAACGCTTGGTCCCCTCTGAGCTTTAACCTGGTTTTTGGAACCCTCAGGAGGAGCCGGTCAGCTGACCTGAGGGATCGGCTGGGTGTGTAGGGGTACAGGAGCTCAGAGGGGTACACCGGGGCCAGACCGTGTAGTCATTTAAAAGCAAATAAAAGCATTTTAAAATGAATTCTAAAACGGATGGGAAGCCAGTGCGGTGAAGCTAAAATTGGTGAAATGTGTGAAAGACGTGCAGCTGCGTTCCGAAGGAGCTGAAGACGCGTGACGGGGGATAGCAATAGCGTTTAATAGCGTTATGATCCCACAGATGTGAACCAGGAACACCCAACAAGACCGGCAGTTGTGGAGATGCTCGGACTCAGTCATCACCGTTACAATATGGACCTGGTCAAAGTCACTCTGTTCCTGATGTTTATCTTTTTTTTTGCCGTTTCCAACACATCAACGACTACGTGTTCATACCCATTCCTCCCACTGAAAGATTCCACCGTAATGAGATAATCAACTACTATCGATTACGACTTTATTGGTGTTGGAGTTGGGGATGTTCTGTCCCAGTTATCTGACCGTCCAAAACTGGCCCACGTCGAGGTTGTTTATGTATTTGTGCTGCCAATTTTGCGACTTCCAAGGCAACAATTTCATGGACCATTGCCCTTCAAACTGTAATATGGATATTTTTCCAAACAGGTGTTTTTCTCCTCTGTTTTATGCACTTAATACCCTGATTTACACACCTGTATCACCTAGATTTAATGTTTCAGGTTTTCTAAACTCTTCATTTTCCATGTCCACAAAGGTACAGTCAAACCAGATATCTGATGTACCTTTAATGCCTTCATCTGCAATCACTCAAATGTATAAACTGTAGCAAAAGCAAGCACACTGACAGATAAATAATAGTTTTAAGAGTTTTTATAACAATTCAGAGACAATATAATCGTCCTGTTCATGTCACTCCATATCGACAAAAACAAGTGGTTCCAGGCACAACAAACCCCGCCCCTCACACGAAATGCAGCTTATTTCGGCATCGATCCAGCTGATGTATATATATATATATATATATATATATATATAGATATGCGTGCCAACTTTTAAGTAAATTGTAACAAAATTTATGTTTCAATAGACAATTGAAATTCCGCCCCTTACAAGTAAATGGGAGAAGAAAAAATATATAAAACAAAAAAAAAAAATCACAAAAAATTTTAACTTTGATCTACTTTTCCCAAAATATAACCACATCTATTCTGGGTCACTGGCAATCTATAAACCAAATTTAGTATGAATTCAACCAATAGTTTTGCTGCTACAGACATGTGACATTTTGCCTATTATAAGTAAATTGGAGAAGAAAGATTTTAAAAATTCACAAAAATTTGGAACTTTGACCTACTGTTCCCAAAATGTACACAGATCTATTCTGGGTCACTAACAATCTATAAACCCAATTTGGTATGAATTCAACCAATTGTTTTGCTGCTACAGACATGTGAAATTTCACCCATTATAAATAAATAGAAGAAAAAAAGATTTAAAAAAATTAATTAAAATTTTGAACTTTGACCTACTTTTCCTAAAATGTAATCAGATTTATTCTGGGTCACTGGCAATCTATAAACCCAATTTGGTATGAATTCAACCAGTACTTTTGCTGCTAGAGTGTTAACAAACAAACAAACCGAGCCAAAATCAATACTCCTTGCCTTCCCTCCAGGGGGCGGGCTAAAAATGTAGATATAATACCTCAAATACAGAAAAAAACAGCTGATTTTAAAGACCTGCACAAATTGTTGACACTAGTTTGTTATCCCTGTTGACATCGTGAATGTGCTGGGAAATTAGAAACCCTAGAGACATTTAAACACTGTAGTCAATAACATATGGTATATATCGACGGGATGACATTCTAGTCCACGCAAATAGTTTTAGTGCATATGTAAGAGGCTAAAGTAAAATAATATTCAAGTAGTCATTAATGATTTATTGCAGTGTATTATATTAAGCTGAGAGCAGAGATCTTTTCCGCTGTGGGAGTTGTCCCTGGACCTTACACTCTGTTTGCTCAGCCTGATGGGCCATTTGCTTTCTTAATGAGCTATCCTTCCTTCTCTTCGCTCCAGTTTGCTGATAATGGACCAGTGGAAAAATTCTGGATTTCCCCACTTTATCACCGCTCGCGTGTCATTCAAACAGATTCAGTAGAGTGACTCCCGCCGGCCCAAACGTGAACCGGACTGACCGCTAACAGGTTACTGGTGTCAGGACACATTAGAAACGTCCACAACACTGAACAAATACTGATTCCCCGCTAACCATTCAACCCCCAAATAACAGTGTTTTTTCTTTTTTAGTAGATGCGCTGTATCATCCCACATCATTGCATTCTGGGAGCAATTTGCCAGCGGGGACGGCGGGATATGGAGTACCCACCCCCCACCCCTACCCCCTCTGGTCTATATATCCCTGCCTCTGCTAAATTATTTTTATCTCCGCTGGGAACAAAATGTACCCCCCCCCTCATAATGATTAATGCCACTTCATCAAGTGACTATGTAAAACACCTAAAATATATGTATTTTAAACTATATCAGAGCAAAACCCTGCACTAGTTGGAGAGTCTATTTTACAAACAATACAATCAGAAATGGACTTTTACGGTAAACGCTGGAGGTTGTGTGACAACAGAGATGGTGCTGTTCGTAGGCTACGTGATGATCCTGGTCCCATTAGACCTAAACACATGGAGCTTTTCATTCTGTCACAAAGGAACAGTAGTCTATTTATACAAAACCACCCACGGAACGGAAAGATATTTAATTACTAGCATGTTAAACTGCATATACAGATGAACTTTATTGATCCCCAGAGAGAAATGCACTTTTTCAACATCTCAGAGAGACAGAATTTATTTATACCATATATTAATCTGTATTTGTTTTGTTTTTTTTATTAAATGTATTTGCAGATAAAATAAAAAAGACAACAGATAAAATGTATGTATTTGAAAATTTTGTGTTCTGCTCTGAATATGTTAAAGCGAACAGAAAGAAATACAAATATCTACCTATGCAAGTCCATATTAAGACTAAAAAAAATTCAATAATGGGAAAATGAATGAAACTGAATATGTGAAACACAGGTGACAGTCTTTTTTTTTATTTCTTAAGAATGATTTATGACTTGAATCAATCATTTTCTGGCCACATAACATGAGGACAAAACATGATTCAATAATACTTTGACTTTAATACAGCTATGTCGTAACAGTGGAAAACACATTAACTATCATTATATTACAATAAGAAAACAGGTTACAGGAAATTCTATTCCAGAAAGCCTCAGATCAGCTCAATCACTCAGTTTATTTAAATCCAGGTTAAAGACCCACCTGTTCTCAGCTGCATTTGAATAGAGTTTTTATTCACAAGTTCAGATCTGCACTGTTTCTTTTAAGCTTAAAGTTTTTATCTGTTTTGTCTATTTATCAGTTTGTTTTTTTCTTTCTTTTCACGCCTGTACTTTTTATTGCTTCCCCTGCACCCTGCTGTAATGCTTTTAATGTTTTATGTAAAGCACTTTGAATTGTCTTGAACATGAAATGTGCAACATAAAGAAACCTGCCTCGCCTTGACTTGAACGATTAAAGTTGCCAGAATAATCTTGATTCAGGAAATGACCTAAAATATACAGTGAATTACATTTTAAGAACGAAACAAACAAACACACAAAGAAAGAAAAAAAAAAGAAAATCGTCAGTTCTTGAGCCATCAGACTGAGGTGAAGAAAATAACTACATTGCAACAGCATTTACTAATTTTATAATAACATTTAATAACAAAAATAGTATTAACAAGTGGTGCCAGGCACAACAAACCCCGCCCCTTGCAAACGTTTTACCTGATTTGCCCTATTTCTCATTACTGCGAAAACACATTTTTGGTGACCTTGACCTTTGACTTACATTCACCAAAGTTAAATGGGATCTATTCTGGATCACCTCGCACCTTTCCTGAAAATTTCATGGAAATTGGTCGAGTAGTTTTTGCGTAAAGCTGCTGACAAACAAACTGACAAAAAAAACGAACCCATAACAATACCCTCGCCTCCCATGGGGGGGGGGGGTAATTATTGAGTAATGATACACTCAATGACAGCGATCTACAGCGCAGAATGACTCTGAACGTCTCAGCAAACGCTTTCGGGGCAGTTTATCCAAGTAGAGTTAGTGTCGCACACGCACAAATGGGCAGTTGTTCCGGTAGTGGCAGGCAGCAGGACCAACCCATAAAGATGGAAGACGCTACCACTGCAACCACTGATGTGTTGTAAAACCTTAAAAATTTAAATTCCAGACTTTAATATACATAGCCTAATCTATGGGCCTATTATTGACTTTTTTGTATCAAATGTATGGTGTAGCGGCAAGGATTTTGCCATGGCGGTGCACCGCGGCAAAACCTTACCAGCAGAAACATTGCAATTATTATTTTGCATTTTATATATTTTATTTGGAGTTTAGCTGACGGACCTGAGCTCTCTCTGGGAGAAACGCATGGTCCACAAAGCCAGGGGAATTCTAGATCAGCCTGGACACATTTTCTTCCCTGACTTTTCTCTCGTGCCCTCTGGGTGGCGCTACTATGCACCCCCTAGGAAAACAAACAGATACTCCAACTCATTTATTCCCTCAGCTATCAGGCTGCTAAACGCTGGGAAGTTCTTTCTTTACATCTTAGTCATTTCACTGTTGAATTTACTGCCCGGTTGCTGTTCTATGGGTACCGACGGGTGGATGTGTATGTGGCGGTCATATGCTGCTATGAATGGTTTGCATTTGTTCCCTAATTGTTTGGACGTTCAATAAGGCAGGGTAACTGTGACCTGAACTGCCCTTCGTGGATTAACAAAGTAGTGTGAATCTGAATCTGAATACGTTGTTTGTTTTTGCACTATCCTTATGCATATACGCTTTGTTCTTGCTCTTTATTCTGTTGCTATGTTGACCGTTGAATTTCCCCATTGTGGGATCAATAAAGTCTAATCTAATCTAATGTAATGTAATAACTTCGACCATTCCGTTTATTATATTGGTGCTGAAGACTGAATCTTTGAGTGCATGAAGTATGTACATGAACTTCTACTACACACACACCTATGAAGCACTCATAGCACATTCTTGACAGCTTCCAGATTCCTCAAACCACTTCACCATGACACTGACTGTCTCGTACGTGGAGGATTCTGGGTAAGTAGGCAGCCCTTCAATCTGTCCCAGGATGCACTGTGTTCACATTCCTGGGAGACTTTGGAAATATGTGTCCAAAATAACCTCTGAATACATTATCATACATCATGGGAGGGCCAGACTGGACCCTTTGGCGGACCCATTTTGGCCCGCGGGCCGTAGGTTTGACACCTGTGATCCAACAGGTCCACAGTCTGCACAGGAACACCGTTTATGATTCACTACTATGAATGAATAAAACTGTTTCTAAAGTATCCTCTTCTGATTTCTTCCACAAATTGCACCCTGGCTGACTACATATGAGGTCTTAATAGGACACATTAGAGTCCTCCATCATGGCATCGAGCCACGTCCTCTGACTGCCGTCTCCCATTATCTCCAGACCTGCTGCTTCTGATGACTCTGATTACACCGGCAGCAGTTACTGTGATAGCCATGAATATTTGCATGTCGACCATCTGCTGAGAGCGGCCTGTTCTAACTGATATTAGGACGTGCACAATACGGGCGTGTGATTTTTGCACGAGTCTAACAGCCCCGTTGATATTCCAAGGCGTGTAAACTATGGGATGGCTGAAATAATGCATCAACACTCCCAACCTGCCATGCTGTCGGGAGAGTTCTCTCTTCTGTTGAGTGTTCCCGTGATGGGATTTTAGCACGAAACCAACAGCCTCATGGAAGCCCAACCAGGCACGTTTGCTCTTCTAAACCAGTCTTTCTCAAATGGGGGGGGTCATGTGGATGTGGACAGGGGTCTGGATCAGCACTTATGTTGGTCTAATGGTTTAAAATACATGTTCCTAGCACCTTACATGTGTTTTCCTTGTATACTGGAACCAAATAAGGTCACTTCATTACTCTTGATTTTCTACGTAACAATAAAAATTTTTGAAAAATGTCACAAAAGTAACTAGGAAAGCACTCAGAGAGCGCAGACCTCCATCAAGGTAGACCCCCCCACCCCCACCCCCCGGCCATGATTAATTTACTCCTAAAACGAATTCCTGGACCTTGAAAACCTATACATAGCACTGGATTCACATTAATATTGTCTATATTGTGCAGTTCTACATGCATACGTTGAAACTGGCCCTATCTCGCAATGATAAAGAATCCTTTAAAAAAAATCCTGCATCCAGAACTGATCTGGATCTGGATCAACTTTTCCTGAAAATCTCATCAAAACCCCTCCACAACTTTTTGAGTTATCTTGCCAACAAACAAACAAACCCCGGTGAAAACATAACCTCCTTGGCCCTTGGCGGAGGTAATAAAGGGTTGTTATGTCGTCCAATAACACACTCAGGTTGACCTTTCGAATTTCACAGTACTTCTACGAGCGTCCTATAAAGGGTTAACCTGGCTCAGGCTGACTAGAAAACACTTCGCCAGCACACACATTAGTAGCGAAGCGTTGGCGACGGGGAGACGTTTGCAATGTAAACCATTTTGAAGATGAGCGCCGCTGCTCGGTAAATGTTTGCTGTGTCCTCTTTGCCAGGTTCCAAGTGGAATCCGGTGCGTCTCTGGTCCGCGCTCAGAAAAACACTACCTACTATGTCGATGTCCGACAAATAACTGAGCCGTTTCCTCCTTGTGCCAAGAGTAAAACTAAATCAAAAGCCTCTGTTTCAACCTCTAATCTGACTCACCCCTGATACGTAGAGAGACACCAAAAAAGGCTCCGGAACTAAACCCAGCAGCTAGCGATAGCAATTAAACCAGTTCACACACACTGTACGTACGAGAAAAATACACTGTGAACCTGCTTTTATGCTGCTCACTGAAGATAAGACGCATGAAAGAACAAAAAGGAAAAGATGCAACAACAGGAAATGATGATTTGAGAAGACAACATACAAGATTTATCTGTAAAACACAAAGACCACAGACTGTTGCAACTGCTTTTTGGCCCGTTCTGTGCAACGCTAAGAATTTGGTCCTAAAGAGCATGAAACATATAATAAATATATGTGTAGAGAGAGAGAGAGAGAGAGAGGGAGAGAGAGAGAGCAGTATTTCTCAACCTTTTCTGAACAAAATTGGGGGAATCGGTCAGACGGAGCTTATATATGTTGTGTTGCAGAGATAGTACCCCCCTCTATATATATATATATAAAAAGTTTGGACTCGGCTTCTCATTTAAATGGCATGAGATGGACCTCAGATGGCCAACAAGTGCTGAGCATCACTGGGAACTCCTTCATAACAGTAGGAAAACATTACAGGTGACTGCTTCATGAAGTTCATCCAGAGAATGCCAAGAATGTGCAAAACAGTAATAAAAGCAAAATGTGTGTAATTTGAAGAATGTAAAATATAAAACATGCTTTGAGGTATGTCCCCCTTTTTTTTTTTTTAATGTGCTCAGTCATTGTTTCAATGCCTTCAGTGAGAATCTACAATGGAAATTAGTCATGAAAATCAAGAAAAAACAGGTGGGTCCAAACTCTCTCTCTCATATACATGACACACGCGTACATATGTTATTTATTTAATCCACATATTACATAGTAAAACACTATTTAAACACTGTTAGAACAGCAATTTGTATGATAAGTGCTAGACAACACTGAATCAATATGATAATTACAACAAATATACAGACTGCATTTCAGTGGCCTGTTCATAATCATCATACACCAGGCTAATCTCTGCTAACAGCTGCAGACGAAGGTGTAGATAATATATGTTCTGGTGTTTTACCCTGATTTCCTGCTGCTTTAGCTTCTCTAACCGCTGCATTCGACTGTGGCGCTTTTCGACACCGCCGCGCTAATGTGTGAAGTGCTTCTTAAGCAGAATAAACTGACAAGTCAATCCTGTGGCTGTTCTGCACCGGTTCAGCAGTACCGGCTGAGCTGGGGCTCGTCCGGCCTTCCTGCCTCTCGACACATAACCGCAGAGCTCAAAGCCTGCGCAGGACTGCAGCCAGATTGCTCCCATGCAGCCGATCAGCATCAGCAGTCGCCTCTCCGTACTGCCAGTCTAATTTCCAACCACTTTTTGGTGTCGGCCCCTTTTTTTCCCCCCCAAAACCTGTTCTTCATTAAAGAGCAAAGGCTTCTCGGCTCCCCTGGGGGAAGTGCGCCAATTTAGGCTCGTTATTTAGGAACAGAGAACACTGACTGCTAACAGAACATTTGACAATTATCCCCAAAGCCTGTCGTTTCAACAGCCACTACCGGCAGACGCTGGAAAATCACTTCGCTGCTTGCGTTCGGCCTGCGTTCTTGACTCCGCTCTAATCTGCTGCATCCATCAGACCAACATTGGGACGCGCTGTGCATTATGGGAAACAAACCGCGGCAGTGTCATGTGTGAAATCCTCTTAGACGGTTGTGACACGGGATCTACTTTCAGGGCCCGACCTCCTTGGACTGTTAGTGTTGCATCATATTGTCTAAATCTGATTACACAATGCACATTTTAGACTTCATGCAGCTGAAATGTTGCTGGAGTTCACATGAAAACATTATTGAAGCGCGTCTGACAAATGAATTTACTTAAAAGCATCTTAGCCCCATAACGCCAAACGTATCATATCTGATACATGAGTTTTGAAGCCCTCTACATGATCAGTGTGATATTTTCTTTCTTGAAAAACCTGATGTATACAATTAGATACATGCAATACGCAGATAATCCACCAGGGGGAGGAATTCATTCACCAGAGGCCTTTAGTGACACTACAACACTGTCATTAATGAGAAAGGAGGCAGAACTTTGACAATTTAGAAAAAGAATTACCAATTTATCAGACATATTTGTGTTATATTATGTTTTTGTTTGTTCAAAAATAATATCTGAGTATTGAGACCCGATGTATCAAATATGATACAAAACTGAAACTCATACATGGAAATCGGTATTTGAAGAAAAAAATAAAAAACACATTTTGGTTGGTCAGAAGGACCAATAAAGGTTAAAGTTTTAAAGAACTGGAATTTTCTGTCAATGATTTAATGGTTCAGGCTTTACAGGGTTAAAGAATAGGGCTGGGGTGTCAAACATGTGGCCCGAGGGCCAAAATCAGCCCGCCAAAGGGTCCAATCCAGACCATGGGAAGAATGTGTGAAATGCAAAACTTACACAGGACGTGAAAATCATTTTAGCTCAGGTCCCACATACAGACCAATTTAATCTCAAGTGGATCAGACCAGTAAAATAATGTCAAAATAACCTATAAATGATGACAACTACACATTTTCCTTTGTTTTAATGTAAAAAAGTAAAATGACATAAAACATATTTACATTTATAGACGATCCTTTCATACAAAATAGGAATAACCTGAATAAATATGACCAACCTGAAACGTCTTACGAAAAATAAGTGCAATTTTAACAATATTCTGCTTGTTACTAAATATTTTGTGCCTTTGTAGATCCAGTATGATCTGTAAGTTGTAATGCCTCTGTGATGTAGTTAAAATTGCTTTTTTTTTCGTAAAAATTTCCACTTGTTCATGTTTGTTGATGTTTTTTCACATGAACAAAAATAACAAAAATGTACAAAATAATAAATAACATGAAAAAATATGCAAAAAAAATGAATTACAATGAAGTAAAAAAAAAAAAAAGAATTTAAACAAGCAACACATATTTGAATTTTGGCCCAGCAGTTTTTGTTTTGAGGCTCTTTTTTTCTAAATCAGTCCAGCTGCTTTTTGACACCTGGTTGAACTCCAAAAAGCAGTTAAAAGACGATCAAAACACAGAAAAAAAAAAAAAAAGTTAAAAATAATGGTAAATCATGACAACACCGGAAACAACAGTGAAAACAAAAATAGGACGACCGTTCAAGGTCACTCAAGGTCAAAGGTCATGGCACCAAATGAAAGCACATATGTGACTTCCTATCTATTGGCAATAGTAATTATATCAATATCTTCAATGGTTTTCAAGTTCTAGCAAATTTGTCCCATTATAAACCAATGGGGATTTTTTTTTTAATTCAAAAATCAATTTTTCCTCGATTCTTTGAACAAACTTGGTAGACCTTAACCCGAAAGATGTTCCACGACAAATCGTTCTGACTGATGTTTTTCAGAGAAGAAGATTGTTGAAAAATTGTTTACGGACGGACGGTCCAGCAGACGCCTTTGGGGAGTTAGACTAAAAACCACAAGGAAAACGGCGTAAAAAAAAAAAAAAAAGCCCAAACCATCTATTTTTATAGCGAGTTCATTTCATTCTACGTCTTTTGCCCCCCCTTCCACAGGCGGTGGGGGTGCACTGAGCATGCTCAGACGTCTACGGAAAGCGCAAGGTCTATTCTGTCTGCACGTTTTGAGACTTTTCCTGTTGAATTTTTCAGAAAAATAAATCCTACCTTCAGAGCGCTCACCTCAGACCGGCCCGGGGCTGCAGGGTCGACCGTGACGTAACCCAGGTGATCCCCGTGTCATGCGTAGCTCTGCTGAGTAACTCTGTCAAATCAAAAGCTCTGCAGCAGAAGCCAGTCGGATTCAATTTGTCTGCGATTTGTATCTTTTCCCCTTCCTGTCTTGTCACTGGGCCCAGGTATGTGAAACAGTCTTTCTCCGGGCCTGATGGGAACTGGAGGCCTGCGTAGCATCTGGTTGACTTGGAAACAGCTGTGTTTTCGCAGATCTGACCGAGGGTTTACGGCTGCTCCCAGCGAACCTGGGTTCACTGGGCCTGTTGGGCTAAACAACCTTAAATCTCACGCCCCCCCACACCCGCTCGCTCCCCCAGAGCCGCCTGCCGCTGTCACTGTTTCTCTTCGGTTTTCAGGAAATGTATACGGTCTGTTGAGCGGGTTTGGATCTGGAAAATTCAGAGGCGTACATGTTGAATGAATACGTGACAGATCATGTTCGAGGCCAGTGACTCCAATCGGACTTTTATTTCCTGCTTTTCTGACGGAGGAGGAAGTACTCGGATCCTTTACTTTAGTTTTATGTTGTTTTTGTCTGGTCTCTTGATGATATTAGGTTGGTTTTAGGTTTTTGTTCTTTCTGTTAATATTTTTCCATCCTCTACTTGTCGCATCTTTTACAGAATTTTCATGTTATTGCATCTTTTATGACTTTTCACTTTTTCTCCATCTTTTCACATTGTTTTGTCGGATCTTTTGCATGACCTTCATGTTGTCGCTTCTTCTTTTTTTTTTTTTTAATCTTTTGTGTTTTTTCCTAAATATTTGTTATTATATGTATTTCATGTCCTTTTCCATCATTTTCATCTCATCGTGTCTTTAACCTCTTTTTCATTTTGCTGCAACTTTGCATAATTTTGTTTTGTTACCTCTTCGGCATAATTTGTGCCTTGTCGCATCTTTTACAGAGTTTTCATGTTATTGCATCTTTTATGACTTTTCATATTTTTTTACATCTTGTGTCTTTTACGTCTTCATCTTTTTGCATTGTTTTGTTGGATCTTTTGCGTGATGTTCATGTTCTTACGTTTTTGGTTTTTTTTTTAAATCTTTTATATCTTTTATCTTTCATCTTTCTACTACTCTCCTGGATCCAAAACCTTATTGAAGTAAAACTCTATCAGTATTATCGTCTTAGTGGTCTTTCCTGTGCAGTATTATGGTCTCTGTCAGTGTTTTACTATTATATGTGATGTTTATGACTCATTTTACTGCTGTGGATGTTTAATGTTAAGCTTATTTGACCTAATTTATACATTCTTTGCGGTTCAACCTGAACCCATGTGTCATATTCTGTATCAACATGCCTCCGTATCTTGGAGAACGACACATCTTTAAAAAGCCAACTTTCCATGACTTCAGCTTGTGACAAAACAGCAGGAGTCTATTTCCTTTAGCAAGAAGAAACATCTTCAGCTCGGCCCCTGAGGGGAAAAACGTCATCCTTCAGTTTATGACAAACCTTTAAAAGGTTTTTCTGTATAAGAGTGTTTCCCAACCTTTTCGAGCCACGGCACATACTTTATATTAGAAAAATCACAAGGCGCACCAAACAAAAATGTCACAAAAAGTATGTTAATTGAAATATAATGCAAATCTAGTCTCAATCAGCACATCGCGGGTGCGTTTGGAATGGAAAGATGAAAGGGGTGAGTCAGTGACCCCTCGGATGGACCCCCCAGCTTACGGATTGGGGTTCATCGTATAACAGTATGGGAGGCATTTCTCCCCCGCCCCAACCCAATACCCGGGGTTCGCGGGTAACTTGCTAATCCACGCATCACTAGTGAGGGGGGCTTTACGAAAACAACGCACCACAATGGGGCCGGTTCACTTTCACTTTTATTTTGCAAAGGGAAACAGGAGACTTTTTTCTTTTGATCTATCTATCTATCTATCTATCTATCTGGAAACACTGCTGTATAGTACTGATATTACAAACTCTCACCAGCAGGGGTCAGTCTGGTACCAGAACACGCTTAAGACCAAAACCACCGATGAATCAACCCCACGTAACCACAGACTGGATCAGTCATAAATAAAGTCATCATTTACACACATCTGTATTACGGTGTCATCAGGTTTTCTTCTTCAAAATAAAACTCGTAGATGCTCAAAATAACACCGTCTTATAATCTCCACGTGCTACATCAGCTGATAGTTTACATTATAGCTGTGTTAGCTTAGCTCTGTTTTTAGCCTGAAAACAGCCACAGTAAAACCACAAACCACCTGGTTTCTGTTCGGTTTGTGTCGTCAGTAGCTGAACTAAAGATCCGTTTGGAATCCGACGAACAAGGTCAGAACTGTCACACTTTAGTCTGAACCGTGGATCAACAAACGGCAACTTAGCAAAGATAATAACATCCCGTAATAACTTTATACCTTCATAAGCCTCCTATTCAAACTCACCCGTGTAGAAGAAACACTGACATTTCAATGACATGACAACTTTTCCTTTACAGCTTTGTCCAGTGGAGAAAACAACAACGGTTCTATTTTTTATCAGTTCTTCTCTTTGACTCTGAAAGTTGCTTCTTAAGGTTCTCATCCTTAGCTTTGGTCATGGTATCAAATTTCCTAACCGTGGGAGACTAAAGATGTCAAACACAATGGTAACGGAGTTAAAAGTACTAGATGAGACTGATTTCATGAAATGGCATTGCATGTCTCGCCAGTTCTTATGGCATTTGGCGTAATATACGTACACATTTTTATTCTCTCGCATGTTATTCAGCTCCATTTGCACGTCAATTTACACCAAGCTCTCCGGTTCACATAGCCCTAACACTAACCCTCAGTGCACGGTATTTGATGCAGCGTGAACATACACACGGAAAGCTTATAACGCGGCAATTAAAAGTGGCGTGTATATTTACGCGTTTTCATGATATCACGTTGAGATTTGCCTCTGGGTTTAAGTACAAGTACCTCAAACTTGTATTTGTTCGATTTGCTGCAACACTGTGGCTTAATGCTTTTTAAAATGATCTTTTTAATAAAGACGAATAGGCTTTAGTTAATGAAAATAAAGAAAAACTTGAGACAATAATGCTAAAAATGACCAAAAATACAGTGAAACTCATGCGCTGTAGCTTTACTCTCCAACAAGGACAGCGTTGATGAAACCGCCCAAACCATGCGGCCGTGGCAGATGCAGCCAATAACTTTTCATATCAGAAGCTGAGCGAGGCCTTCAGGGTCCTCCCAGGACTGGAAAAGCCAGCTCCGTTCTCCTTAGGCCAAGGGTTTGACATTTTTCCCACACACTTTGAGTTTTTACAATTCGACTCAGATTCTTTAAAAGGACGACAGATGGTTTGAAACAGAATGTCGGAGCATGAAGTAGAATAAAATAAAAAGACTTCGATAACAGATGAATACAACACGTCGGTACTTAGGTACAAGTTTTTTTACACATACGTACGCAAAGTCAAGTAACCTATTCGCACAAGAGAGGATTTTATATTTTTCTTTTTTGCACGCAATAAGAAAGGATCTTTGATTTTGTTGCAAAAATTACTATTGACAAATTACAAAAACGCCTAAAAGATTTGGATTTACCTCAGTCCTAAAAACCATCCTGGGAACTGCACTCTTCTGAACAAATATTATGTAATAATTCTTAATAACAGAGCCATGTGTTTTTCCATTTCTTCCACTATATAAACTTTTTTTTCCCTCCATCAGTCTATAAATCTCCACTAGAGCGAAACAACACTGATTACACATGCGCTAAACATGTGTTCCCTCCTGTGGATAATTACAGGACATGGGTGATATCATTTGATCTGGTTTTATCCGACACAAGTAAACGACAACATGTATGTGAGACTCAGACGAGGGTGTGGACGGAGCTGATACGACAGGGGCGTTAAGCTTATTTCAGTTCAGGGCCACATTTAGTCTAATATGATCTGAAGTGGGCCAGACTGGTAAAATAATAACATAATAATATATAGATGATGCAAACTCCAGAATTTTCTCTATGTTTTAGAGTGAAAAAAAGTAAAATTACATTATGAGAATGGTTACACCTGCAAAAAAAAAACAACAAAAAAACAAAAAAAAAGAGAGAATAACATGAAAAACTATGAACTAACTGAAATGTATTATGAAAAGCGAGGCTTAAGCGGTCGGGGGCCACATTACAGTCTGTCCTTTACATCACAGGTGTCAAACTTATTTCAATTCAGGGCCACATTTAGCCCAATATGAATGAATGAATGAATAGTTTATTTTTGGTTTGTACAGTTATCACCGTACACAGTACAACAACCACAAAAACCACGAAAACCAAAAACAGAACAGGCCAGAAGCAGAAGCTTATTCTCCGCCTGTCCTTCTCACCTGACACGCCGTTTACAAACTTAATTAAATCTGTGCATCATCGGGCATTCTCATAATAACAAAAGAATCAATAACAACAAAAACACGACTAACATCTCCACTTAATATTCCTGAACCATCTTATACTTAAGGCATTTTTTTAAAACTTTGTCAGTGACGTGAACAACTTAAACTTATCATCAAGTCCATCCCATAATTTCACACCCACAACCCAAATACATCTGGATTTCACATTTGTCCTCACTTTCAAACATTCCAAAATATAAAGACCTCTTAAGTTTTAATTACTCTCTCTTAATTAAAAAAAACTCTTGAGTGGTATATGGTCTAGAGTGGGCAAAACCAAACGTATCATGTTTGATTCATGAGTTTTGAAGCCCTCTACATGATCAGTGTGATTTGTTTTTTTTTTTTTTTTTGAAAAACCTGATGTTTACAATTAGACACATGCAATACACAGATAATCCACCAGGGGGAGGAATCTGTTCACCAGAGGCCTTTACAGTGACACTACAAGACTGTCATTAATGAAGAAAGAAGAAGAACTTTGACAATTCAGAAAAGGAATTACCAATTTATCTGACATATTTGTGTTAT
>JAPQRP010000013.1:29184553-29195978 GCA_037367295.1 Apogon hyalosoma
CCATCAATATCTATGTCATTGTACTGACAAAAACAGTGCTTTTATTCATTTCATGTTTTCTTTTCTGTCTGTTTTAGTCACATCATACACACAGGAGTTAGGACTAGATTGCATAACCATTGTTTTTGATTACTTTTGATGGTCTAATAATTTTTTTCCGCCGCTTTATTCATAGAACAGCAAAAATCGCTGGAAATTTTGTTAAATTTTGCAATATACTCAGACCATGTGACCTGTGAAATTGGTATTAAGATATGCTCTTTGTTCAGCATCTCATCAACACAAAGCACTGATCTCTTTTACATATCATGAAAATGTAATATTTGGGACTTTCAGCAAATTTTTGATTGTTTTATACAAAAAATACTACACATCCTTCCTTTTAAATATCCTTTTAATAAACTTCTATAGTTCTTATCTTCTGTCCAGTTGCTGCTTTGCATGTCCTACTATCATATCAGTTTGCTTATCTTATTTGTACTGACACTATTCGCGACACACAATACCAGTGTTTTTATTATCCCGCGTACACAGGGTGCCAATGCAAAACAGAGCTAACAACTCTCCACCTTGTGTAAATAGAGGTTGAATGACGGACAAAAAGTGTGAACATTTCAATGCATTATGTGTTTACAGAAAAGGGACTGACATAAACAACCTATCGGATCTCAGTTGTCGTGAACAGAATGGACATCGGAGTTAACGGCTCGCAGTGTTGGGTGTATGGACGGGCTTTGTCCTTGCAGATCTGTGACACTGAACCTTGACTGTGTCTTCTGTGGATGGCTTTGGTTGTAGCTTAATCTCCTTCATAAGCTGCCCCTGGGATGGCTCTCAGGTACATACTGTATTTCAGCCTAGCTTATCTTTCAAACCGGTGTCCTATAGCCCCAATGGCTGTGATAATGTACATGGTTTCAGGTGTGTGCCCGTCAGACAGGGAGTATGCAACAGACTGTATTTCAAAGCCTTATTTGTATATATCACCCAGACAATTATGAAATCTCCCTTTAGACGTGATCATGATTTATTATTTCCCATTATGGGAACTGTTTTTGTTTATAGTCGGGCCTCTGCAGGTTAAGCTTGACTGACAACTTTTCCTCCGAGCTCTCAATTACAGTTTTACCGCGCTCGTCTTTGTCGACCTGTTTTCTCTTCAGACAGAAGGTATTTTATTATGTGTACTACAACGGCGTGGGTCCTACGCCCTGTCCCGTAAACTACTGCAGGCATTAGTCTGGTCGTTGTGGGAAAGAAGTGGAGTTATCTCCGTTTGCATTTGTCTGCTGACTGTGTGGGCTGAGACCGGTTTCTGAACCCAATAGCTGAAGCAATTATGAAAGCGTCACTGGGATTTGTACCAAATCCTAGAGAAACTCTGCGTAAATATATGACCTCTGAACCAGAGCTGAAGAAGCAGGCGTTCTCATTTTGTGTCCAGGTTCCCGTAAATCATGAGAGGAGTTGAAAACAGGGCCATTGCGACTGAGTTGAGTTTTGTTTGTTCATGGTAAAGACTGGTTGATAGTAGATAGATGATGTATGTACAGTGTAATAAACTACCTGATTATGTGTGTAGTGTTCAGAGCAGAGGTCGCGCTAACCGAAAATATTCCGTCATTGTTGGATTTTTTTTTTTTTTAAAGATGATGGAAAATTCTCAAGGCCGTCCGTCATTTTGACAGATTAAAATACTGAGGGTAATTTTATTTATTTTATTTTACCTTTATTTAGCCAGGAAGTCCCACTGAGATCAGAAATCTCTTTTGCAAGGGAGACCTGGCCAAAGAAAGTTTTCACACAACACTGTGAACAGAACCTGCTCGCAGGATCGCTGGTCTGTCTGTCTCAAACAGTCCGTAACCCCACAGCGCCACTGTTCACAACTATGCTGAACACAACATCTTCCTTAAACTTCCTTAAAATGACTCACAGTTAGTTCACCTGGAGTAGATCCCTGTCCAGCTGATAGCGAGTGTAAATATTATTCATTGTCAAGCCTTGTCTCATTGTTTAGCTGACTTTAGCCAAAATTAGATGCTACTTTGCTAGTGTAAAATGTCAAGACAGCGGCGTCTCCTTAGTCATTAAAAAAAAAAAAACCCAGTAAATGTGATAGCATTCATAAATGCAGTAAAAAAGAGGGACTGATGGGAGGGACAAGCACGTAATACGCCAGTTCTTATGGCATTTGACGTGCTATACGTACACGTTTTCAACCTTTCATGTGTTCTTAACGGCATTTGATGGCATGTCAATTTACCAAGATCTCCGGTTCACATGACCCTAACCCTCAGTGCATGGTTTTTGACACGGCGTGAACATACATGTGAAAAGCTTATAATGCGTTCGCACCAATTAAAAGCGGCGTGTATATTCATGTGAGTCACGATATCACATTGGTTTGTCAGCCAGCAGCAACTACAGCTGCTGCATCATTGAGACATTTTTGAACATTAAATGCTACCAAATATGTGTCGTTATCATTAAAAAAAAAAAAAAATTCAAATGCCGGATAGTAATGTGTTACGACGGAATTTTTACGACCCTGTCCGTCAAAGTGACAGACAGTAAAAAAGTCTAGCGCAACATCTGGTTCAGAGATTATTTTGTTTTCTTTGTTAATCTTTTTATTGAGGAATTAATCACAAAATCACCCATTATTACAATTTGTCCACATTTTAAAAAATGAAACACTGAGTAAACAATCAGAAGTACACCAGAAGGAAGCAAACATAACAAACACACATTTTAACAACCCAGCCTCCCACCCTCATCCCAGGACTTATGACTTATCACACCAAGGGAGGCTGCATAAATTCTAACTATATTCAGTTTGACGTTATCAGTATGTTGTAGAATGGAATGTCAAATCTGATTAAACTGGTGTAGTTTCTTCAATAATGAGAACCGGATTCTCTCCAGATCAGAGAGTTCAACTATTTCTTCCAGCCATAATTTAACTGAAGGAACTTCTGCTTTTTTCCAGAACAACAAAACAAGGCTTTTTGCGCCGACAAGTTTATAGGATAGCAGTGGTGTTTAAGTTGAGAAAACTGATTGGAGACTCCGAGTACAACCAAAAGTGGATCAGGTTTCAACTCTATATGCAACAAATCTGATAAAGTTTTCAATATGTTCGTCCAGATTCAATGATCACCGTGCCTCCAAACTGACACTAAATCAAATGGGAAGCTCTGGTACAGAAAAAAAGCCAACACCCCAGTTCAGACACCTGCAGTACCATGAATGTGCACTTGAGGGCCATCAACCCCACATGTAAAAATATCCAACTTTACAGTCTGGTGAATGAGATTTTGGAGCTTCTGTTTATTGAATAAAGCATTTTTCCCCCCTAACAAATCTCTCCACTGTACTTCTGCTTTATTGTGAAGCTTTGACCATTTACACAAATTGACACTGTGCACAAATGTCATGTATTCTACAAAATAATGTTTAGAATCAAGGGTGAAAATGGCTGTGTGAAAGCTCAGCTCCCGACTGAGCTACCTTTTGTCAGGGAGGACGCGGATGGACCCAAATGCAACACACGGACGTGGAAGTTTTTAGCGTCTTTATTAAAACCCTTAGACAGTGCAGTGGTGACTCTGAACCGGAACGTGGAAACCCTCAGGATGGAGACAATGAAACCCTCAGGACGGAGACGTGGAAGACAGACGGGACTATGGACTGAGACTGATACAAAGACTGGACTACGGACAGAAGCTAGAAACCAGATCTACGGACAAAGTGATTATCATCTAGCGATGAACGGGAAGCAGAGTGGAACCTAAATCCATTGAGCCAGATGAGCCCCAGCTGCGTCCACAGGTGACAGAAATAAACCAGATGAGAAGGTGTGGTCAGGTTAAAGGGCCAGAGACATAGAAAGAAGGCAACAGACGGATAGAGGCGGGACACCTTTAATCCCCCTTTAATTCACTAGATTTATTTCTAAAGTGTCTCTCGGTCAGGGGGAGACGAAAGGGGCCGCAACATGGCACTAAAAGCAAAAAAAAAAGACGGCAATACTGAAAATGCAGACCATGCCGACAAGGCTATGCTAAATGAAACGGCTTCGTTAGCCTCTATCTGAGACACCATAAACAAAACCATACTCAAGGCAATGACTGAACTGGAAAACAAGAGGTTTAACAGCTGTCAGAGTACAAACATAATTTCCAACTGGATGTTAAAAAACAGCTTGGAGAGATGAGAATTGTTCTTCATTATACCTCAAAAACATTATTTAAAAAAAAAAAGAGGAAAAAGTACGTATATTTGTAAATATGAAAAAAAAAGACCCATACGTCTGACAGTCGTGGCTTTATTTTGGAGGTTGTTGCGTTTCATGATGTTTACTGGGACTTAGGTACAATACTAAAGCTGGCCGCATAATTTAGCTACATTAGCTGATGTTAAATTGAATTCTGGAAGGAATATGTAACGGTTAATTAGCAAAGCATCCGACTGAAACTTTAGCTGAGCCGATCATGTCAGTTCCCTGATGTCGCTGAATGTCTCGTGGTTCAGCAGAGTGGATTTCTGAGCTCTGATCGGAAAGATTAGCGACATGTTTTGTCAGTTTGGTTATTTTTAACTTCGGTTGTGACGATATAAGGAAGAACAGACTGGAGAAATCCATGTTTTTGGTTCATATTTCGACTTTAAGAGCTGCTGTAGGAGGTTGTAAATGCCTGTTGCTAAACCTCGTCTCGCAAATTCTTCATTTAGTTAATTTTCGATTTTATTTGGTGGCGCAGTGTGACAGCAGCATAAGGGAAAGTAAGGTTTAAACAGTAATAGTAAAGAAGAACAAGAACATGTATGTAAAAGAGCAAAGTAGAAACATTTACATTAGGTGTTGTACCATTTAATGGGCCAAGTACTTGATAATAATTGCACATTGATTGTTATGAAACCAATTGTTTTTGCAAAATAGCTGTTTTTTTAGTGAGCTGAGCTACATCTCCCATAGGACTCCATTAAAACAAATCACACTTGGAGATTTTGTAGAATTTGACTGCGCGGTTTTGTCTTATACAACTACATCAAAAACAGCTTTAACGATCAACATTTATTAATTAGCTGAAATTATTTGGTGGTATTTAACGTAAGTGTAGGTAAGTTCAAGATGGCAATGCCAAAAGCGCCAATTTAAGGCTTCAAAAAGGCAATGTACAAACCACATCATGATTTCTACATTATGGTTTCTGCATCTGTTTATATTAATAGTTTCTGCCCCAGAACTTGGTCCAATCATATTGATGTAACCTCCTCCTTCATGGATAATGATGAGGCTTATGATAACAATTATGCAGCATTAGTGAACTGAAGGTCTACATGAACGCGTGAACTCAAATCCATGATAATTGCTCCGAGTATAAACATTTCCTGCTGAAATCAAGCTTTTACTGGCATTGAAGCTTAAAACATTTCAGTACAATACTCATTTGCTAATATAAAGCTATAAACATAAAAGTAAGTGTAAAGAAAAACAGAGACCAAGAGAAAAAAAAAAAAAAGACAATCCAGTGTTGGATCTAATTCCAACAATAGAGCACTGGCTGCTGCAGGAAATTACCCCCAGAATTGATTATGTTTACATTCCTCACAAAGCTGCCGATTCCAATCCATGGGAATTGGATGCAAACGTAGACGAGCCTCTAAGTTAATTAGCTGAACTGTATGGAGTCACGGTAAATGGGATGCATTACTTCAACTCTTATGTAATTCAGCTTACATGTTTGTGGTGAAGAAAATTAAATAAGCAAAGTGAATTAAACTGTCTGAACTCGTACGCATCCAACAGTCTAATCACTGGTAACGACGTGAGCGCTGAGCTTACCAACATCACTGTCATCTGGAAAAGAAAGAGAGGGGAAAAAAGGTGGCATCATGATCCAGTGAGGAAAACCCAGCTGCGATCTATTAAAAAGGAGGGAAATCCAGCAATGGGAATGGAAACCTTACGCAACAAGCAATTGCTCATTTTTCTCTGCAAATATCCAGCTGAACTCCGACTGATGCAGACAACAACGAAAGGCTGAAACATGGAAGAAACGAATATCTTTTTCTTACCGTGTTCCACTCTGGCTTAAATACAACCAGGTAAAATCTGCATAAAAGCGGACGAAGTGGCCTTTGTTTTGGCACTAACTGTCTTGACTTTAGATACTTTTGGACAGAACGTTGATGAAAGCTAGAAGCACTGATGTTGTTTTCATGACTGGACTCGACTCAGTGAAAAGAATGGAGTTTGGTGAGTTTGATAATCAGGTTTATCTATATTAGAAAAGGGAAGTGGACTCTGTATTTTTGGTCAACTAGCGAAAATGGCAAGTTGATAGGACCAATATTTTGGGAGATAATAGTCATTTTGGAATATAATAGTCTTGGCCAGAATCAGGGTGGGGGTGAAAGGGAGGGTTAGTAGTTGTTGGTGGTACTAAGTGTGTTCTGGTACCAGACTGCCCCTTGCTGGTGAGAGTTTGGAATCTCAGTACTACATATTTCTGCTCTACATTAAAGACGCAGACAGATGTGGTCGGAGTGTTCTGTCTGTCCTCTGCTTACATTCCGTACATAAATCTGTCCATTTTCCAGGAGCTTGCGGTTGCGTACCCAGACGGAGAATACGGAGCAGTACCACGGGGAACTGTAGAGGCAGTGTTGAGATTTGAAGAGAATAATTTCCGTAAATAGTCGCACTTTTCAAAGAGCGACTGTTAGTTAGTGGAAAAACTTCTGACATATTTATGACATCTACCCTTCTCAGTATCAACATTAGCATCCACATTAGTAAAATCTCCTCTGTCGCTGTCATGTTTGTTATTATTGACTTTCTTCTTCTCAAAATTTTTTACTCTTCTTCGCGGTATTCGGCCAGTATGGTAATTGCGAGCGGCGCCCTCTGGTGGATTGATTGACAAACGCTCATTCCAACACATTGGACGCATGGAAGTATGAAGGCAGTGACTCTTGACAACATTAGAAACGGACGAACCTATTTACATACATAAAGTGAACATGAATGAGCCTTTAACCCTATAACGCCAAACGTATCATATTTGATACATACATTTTGAAGACCTCTACATGATCAGTGTGATATCTCCTTTCTTGTAAAACCTGATGTTTACAATTAGATACATGCAATACACTGATAATCCACCAGGGGGGAGGCATTCGTTCACCAGAGGCCTTTCCAGTGACACTACAAGACTGTCATTAATGAGGAAGGAGGAAGAACTTTGGGAGTTTTGAAAAGGAATTACCAGTTTGTTGGACACGTTTGTGTTATGTAGTGTTTTTGTTTCTTCATAAATAATAATATTTCAGCATTGAGACCCGATGTATCAGATATGATACAAAATTGAAACTCATACATGGAAATTCATATCTTAAAAAAAAAAAAAAATGGGGGTTGTTCAAAAGGACCAATAAAGGCTCCAGTTTCAAAGAACTGGAATTTTCTGTCAGTGATTTAACGGTTCAGGCTTTACAGGGTTAAAACGCATCTTGCTCGCAGATTGACAAGGCTCATGTCGCAGCACGGCATTGAGACCTATTCACAGAAAGGACAAGCTCAAATCCATCAGCTCAATGATGTGTATGCCTGTGATCAGTGAGTCTTGACATGATTTCTGGGGTTAAATATCTATAAATTCAAGCAAAACATAGACTTTGTTTATCCCAACATGTGGCGTCTCCCTGGTGTCAGTAGGGTTTTCTAGAGGAAAGTTCAGTGGGAGTCTGGGCTTTTTGGAGCCAGCATTTAGTCCCCATTATAGTACAATTTAAGAACCTTTCATATTCACTTCATTTTCTCTGGGCCGCCATGTGCTGCCAGAACAGCTTTAGTGCTCCTTGGCATCGATTCTACAAGTCTGTGAACTCGACAGTTTTAATGACGGTGGTGGAGAGTGCTGTTAGATGTGTCGGTCCAAAATCTCCCATGATAAGTTTGGATTTGCATAATTTTCAAAGTCACTTTTCAGGCCACTCCCATTTGTCACCCATCTGTGGTTGTCTCTTGGGCTTCTTTTCCAGTGTAAGGTTGAGAATATGTAAAGCAGGGGTGTGAAACCACCAAAGGGTCCAGTCCGACCCCTGGGATAAATTTGTGAAATGCAAAAATTACACTGAAGATATTAACAGTCATTTTAATTCAGGTTCCACGTTCAGCTCAGTTCAATCGAGTCAAGTGGGTCGGACCAGTAAAGCGTTATCATAATAATCTATAAATAATGACAACTCCAGTGTTTACATTTACAAACTATCCTTCACAAAAAAAATAACCTGAACAAATATGAACAAACCTGAAATGTCTGAAGAAAAGTATGTGGAATTTTAACAATATTCTGCCTCTTAATAAATGTTTTGTGTATTTGTAGATCCACTATGATCTGTAAGTTGTAATGCACGTGTATAAACGAGAGGATGAGGCGTAATATTGTTAAATTTGTACTTATAATGTCCCGGAAATGGAGTTTCGGGGATGTAATGGTTTTAGCCCGACCGCCGCCAAAAGATCCGCCAGATCCGCCGCCGCCGCTGGATATCCTTCCCAGTATGATCTGGAGTGGGTCGGATCAGTAAAACATAACATAATCATACGTAAATAATGTCAACTTTAAACTTTTCTGTATGTTTTTCGCATAGGGTTAGCGTAGCGGTACGTAACAGCGTCCGCGGTTCTGTTTAGCTCGGTGAATTGTGGTTCTGTTTAAAATGCTATTTATTATCCTATTATTATATCCCTGAAATCGAGTTTTGGGGATATAATGGTTTTACCCCAAATGCCGCCGGCGGATATCCTTAGCGTGAATGCGATAACTAGGACAGGTTTGGTTGGATTTCTTCTCCCTTCATAACCAACAGAGGGGACCCCGAGTGGAAAAACCCTATTTCAGCTTCTTTATGAGTATTATGTCATCCAAATGGGGGCACTGCTGTTGAAAATCTGTTTTTTTGTTGTTTTTTTTACATAAATCAAGCAATAATAGGCTGAATTGAGATCAAATTTGGTTCATATTGATCGTCTTCCAAATGCCCATTTTCTGTGTACCATCCAGAGTCCATATGGAGTCATTTTCACTCACTAGGTGGAGTTTTCTGGGGGAAAATTGGTTCTCTGCCCCTTTTTCTGCCACTATCAGGTCCATGTAGCTCGAACTGAGTTCAAATCAAATGTTTAACAGTTTTCTTTCGTCACGCCACCACCTTGAGTTTACATGATGTCATATTTTGTCCTCATTTTTCATAATACATTTCAGTTAGTTCATACTTGTTCGTGTTATTCTGTCTTTTTTTTTTTAAAGAATTTGTTGATGTAACCATTTTCAGTTTGTAATTTTACTTTTTTCACTCTAAAAGATAGAGAAAAGTTTGGGGTTGACATTATTTCTATATTATTATGTTATTATTGACCAGCTGACCTTCGATCCAGAGGAGACTGGGCTTTTTCTGTTACGGCCCCAAACTCTGGACCGGTCTCCCTTTATAACATCAGAAAAGCCCTGTCTATTAATATTTTTTAAATCTTTGTTTGCTTGCGCTGGCTTTTAACACAAGCTGAGCGGGACATTCTGGGCGTTTTCGCACAGCGTACTCAAGTCCGTATCCGAGTATGCTGGACCCCAAAGTCCACTTAATTTTGCCCACGTGAATGCAAACGTTCTGTGCTCGAGTTCCGCACCCGAGTCCAGCTGAGAAGGTACGGGACTGTTGCCGTGTGAATGCGATCCGAGACCAGAAGTGACCTGATCACCACTCCGACAACGCAAGTGAGTTAATCACCACGAGACCACAGACGGCGCTCCTGTTGTTTCCTGAAAAAAGCCTCGGATCCGCGCGCCACGGGCTCGCCTCACCGACCCAACCACTCGGTGACATATCAGGGACAACGAAGGTGGCTCTTCTTCTCTTTGCCTCGGACAGGAGAACAGATAAGTAAGGGTTTGTCTTCTTCTGACCTCTGCGGCAGAATTCCTTCCACACCGCCACCTACTGTTTCGACCCTGCAACACCCGCTCGTACTTGGGCCGCGGCGCGTGCTTGTGAACGCAACATCTGCGGGAAAGGTGCGAACGTATCCGAGTATGGTACCGACTCGGGTACGCAGTGCGAAAACGCCCTCTATCTGTTTTTATCCGCCTGTTGTATTTGCTTTTACTGTTTCCGTGTTGTTCTAACTTAGGCATTGGCACTTTTACGATGCTTGTAAAACCCTTTGGATGTTGTTGGTTGTTGTACAAATACATTTGACCTTAACCTATGATTTTACCGGTTCGGCCTATTTCAGATCATATTAGGCCGAATGTGGCCCCTGAGCTAAAACGACACCCTTGATGTAAAGGACGAACTGTAATGCGACAGAAACTGGTCAAAGTGGGACTAATGGCCTGTTGTATTTACAGCGTCCTACGGTCTGAGGTGCAACCGGACCTTATCAGACCGACGGCGGGTCTAAGATGAATGTGTCAGTAACTGCACAAAGAGGTTAAAGAGCCCGGCGTACCATCCCTCAGCACCCCGGGGTGACAGCTTCCCCTGCCTGCGGGCTCCTCTAAGGCCTGCCGTGCGTTATAAGTCAATGAGATATTAATAATTAACCGGAGCTTTTTTCACAGCGAGACCAGACTCCCACGGCGAGACAAAGGAGCCGGCCGGGCCCCGGTCACTGAGCCCCTCGACGGTACTTTTCCACCCATGAGAGAGAAAGAGAAAGAAAGAAAAGGAGTGAGAGTGGGAGAGAAACTGAGAGCTAAAGCCCACAGATGGCAGGCTGAAACATAGCACTGCCTCTTAAATACACGAACACAGGCCCTTAGCCGTTTCAATGGGCATCCAATCCCTCTTGCAATTACCCGTAGACGGGCTTCTTGGCTGGGGGGACTTGGGCCCTTGCCTGGTTTCTTCTGGAGCCATTTTTCCTCTTAATGGCTTGTGTTGTGTGTGTGTGTTGTGGGTATCAGAGGCAGGTGACTCAGTCTTCCCTTAGCTCTAACAAAGCCCTGTGAGATGCACCCAAACACGTACACAAAGGCTCAGAGTGTGCATCAGCAGCGCTAAGAATAACATGCTGATGAACAGACTGCGCTTAGATTTAGGTCATACTGAGCTCTGCATATTGAGCTTCAACAGAGAAGGCAGCTGGGAGGTGAGAACTGGGGTTTAAAGCGCCGGAATGACTCACCCCTCCTCACCCGTTACAGTTTCTAGATTGTTATAGAGCAAACGGCACTCGTTGAACGTGGAGGAAAAGAACAGCTGCACGCAGTCGCGGAAATAGTCACTAGACTTTGTTTTGTTCAGTTTCTTGTTCGTTTTAATGCCTGGTCCAACTAAAGGTCCATTTGTTTGGACAAATATAATGATAACAACACAAATAGCTCATAGTAGTTGAATTTCAGAGCTG
>JAPQRP010000013.1:29196250-29206671 GCA_037367295.1 Apogon hyalosoma
TAAATACATCATATATTTTACAACAACCCCTGAAAATTTTATGAATTCATGATGAATAGTTGAAAAGTAATGACCCATTGAACCCGTTTTCAGATTAAAAGGATCATTATACTTAGTGTGGGTGTTTCTGTCTGCTCCTCTACAATGCAGGCCACGCCTACTGTTGATAAGACATTGACTATGCATAAGTACCCACTTGAAGTAATCGGAGCTAATCTTTTGATGATGGAAATTCCTCTGGATCTCTTTAATCTCCTGAAGTTTAGACCAGAGTTGCTTAATCCATCACATTAAGCATTAAAGGCCGACTGTACCAGGAAACTAACCTCAGCCGTACAACAAAGTATCTGTCATTACACGCTCTTTGAACTCAGCCCAAGAAAACTACTCATGTACTTTTTTTTTTTTTTTTTTTAAATACAGACTTGTAACGTGTTGAACCCGTAAAGACCCGGAGCTACTTTTATGTCAGTTCCCAAATGAACTTAGCTATATAACCTTTTTTAAGTGATTTGTCACCATTTATTCTAATATTATTCTCTGTATTTTGCATTTTTTCGATGTAAATCACATTTTTTCCAATATTTTATTTACTGATCATGTAGCTCACAGGTTTCAAACATATGGCCGGTGGACCAAAACCGGCCCGCCAAAGGGCCCAATCCGGTCCGGTGGGATGAGTATGTGAAATGTAAAAATTACCGTAATTTCCGGACTGTAAGCCGCTACTTTTTTCCACACGCTTTGAACCCCGCGACTTTAACAATGATGCGGCGAATTCATGTTTTACGGGCTAATGAGCTTCTTGCCGTCAAGTTAAAGGCGATCGATCAGGCTGTCGAAGAAGGAAATAGCACATAAGCTTGTCTTTTTAAAATTCAGTGGGTGCGGTTTATATTCAGGTGCGCTCAATAGTCCAGAAATTACAGTACACAGAAGATATTAACGATCAAAGCTGTTAAGTTTGTTTTAGTTCAGGTTCCACATACAGACCAATATGAACTAAAGTGGACCAGATCAGTAAAACACTATTACAATAACCTATAAATAATGACAACTACACATTTTCTCTTTGTTTTTAGACCAAAAAAAAGGAAAATTGCATGAAAATGTTTGCATTTACATACCATATTTTCACAAATAATGTGAACAACTTGAACAAATATGAAAAATCTGAAAGAGAAGTGCAATTTTACCAATATTCTGCCTGTTACTAAATGTTTTGTGTATTTGTAGATCCGCTGTGATCTGTAAGTTGTAATGCACATGTAGAAATGATAAACTGAGGCTGAATTTTGTTAAATTTGCGCATAAAGTTTGTCTGTCTGTCGTTGAACCCATTAAACTCAAAACAAAAGCCGAAGGAGCCGGTCGTATTTGAATTGTTGCCCCTAACGTTGCGTTGCATTGGGCGTTTGTTCGAGTTAAACGACTGGTAATGAAACGTTTTGATATTTGACCCGTAAACTACTTACCGAACAAAGCAGGTCCGCTCACTGTTCACGCAGAGGTGGACCCCTGTAGACCACATTGGACCTGAGATTGCTGACTCACTGTAACTGTTGCTGTCACTGTCTTGTAATGTGTGTGGAAATGACCAAAAATAGTCACTTGCCCAATAAGGGGTTAAAGAGTCTGGTCTTGCGGTGTTTATGACAGACTGAAAGCAAATGCGCACAGTTCACCTCCCGTTCGTTTAGTATCGGATGTATTTGCGGTCCAGGTGGGGGTTGTGGGGGTAGGGGCAGAAAGTTTCCAGTGAGTGGGTTTGACAGTTCAGGACACACACGTACACACCAGCAGCAGCAGCAGCAGCAGCAGCATCGCTCACAGGAGATTTTCACAGAGCTGCAGGGTGGAAAAAAACCTAGTGTCTCGTCAGGCCGTGAACAGGGAATCCCCTTTGTGCACTTCTGGATTGGAAAGAACCGTTGATGTGCGCTAAGTGCGAGAAAGCAGCTGCTCGCCGAGCATGACTCAACAGTGTACGGCCTGTGTGCAGTAAAACGATAAGCGCTGCATGCGTGGTCACACAGTCAGCAAAGGATGTGGACGTTCCCGTGTTGCATCTGTCGGTTCTGTTGCCACAACATGCACATAACGCGCCATAAGAGGCTGCAGCTGTATTATTTCAAGGGTGTTATCTGTGTTCTGCTGCTGTTTCGTAAAAATAGAATAGAATAGAATAGAATAGAATAGAATAGAATAGAATAGAATAGAATAGCCTTTATTGTCATTGTGCTACTCCAGTCGGTGCAACAATAATAACAAAACACTAGCACTGCAGAAAATAAGATTAAAGTGAATGTGAAATTGCAAAAGTTAAAAATAAGATAAGAAAATAGAATAAATTTTTTTTGTTACAGTTTTACAAAGTAATGTGAGACTATAGCTATGTAGAGTAAAAAATAAATAAATAAAAGTAGACGGAATATGAATAGGTGCTAATTTACAGTATTAACAGTGTGACAGTTTGTATGTCTATTAACGATATTAACAGTATATTTTATCTATGAAAACAGTATGTATATCTATGAATGATATTAACGATATTAACAGTATATATTATCAATTAAACAGTATGTATATCTATGAATGATATTAACAGTATATATTATTTATGAAAACAGTATGTATATCTATGAACGATATCAATAATATTAACTTGTGCTGTTCTGTTCTCTGTGGTATGTTATTACTTATAGTATTTGCTCTTTTTCAGTAATTTAGTGTCTGACTGGTTGTTTTTTATGGACTACATATGTTAGTTTATGTAAAACTGGGTTAAGACAATGTAAACCATATAAACTCGGCTTCTTCTTACTCCTGTTTGGATAATAAGTGTTGTTGAGGAGCCACAATAACGTAGATGTACATTATGTTGTCCTTTTTTTTTGGTTGGCTTGTTGCCGTCTTCTCTGGAGCGTTCTGTCTTGATTTGTAGTTTCTCTTTGCCTTTCCTTCACCTTTATGTTTCATTCCTACGTATGTTCAAAATAAAGCGTATCATCATCATCGTCTTCATCTAAACCAGGATGGATCTGCTCCACTCTTCTTCTGAGGTTCCTGAAACTCCATCGGCCCATCCCGTGACCTTTTATTTATAACGCAGCCAGTCAATCTGTGATCACATTCGCACCCTGGAGGCCCAGACTCCTGCGACGTCACACAGAGGCAGAAAATACATGCCGTTACACACCTTCTACCCCGAGGCCAGGGGGAAAGCTTTGTCTTCTGTCGGTGTCTTGTGTCACCCACAAGGCTTGGCTCGGCTTTAAGGCTGCAGTTATTGTCAGGCCACATTCTCCTCGGGGTCGTGCAGTCAGCTCGAGTGTGAGAAGCGGCAATGTTTTGGCTGATTGTGCTTTCAACGAGTCTGGTATTAAAAAAAAAAAAAAAAAGCACTTATACGGCCTCCGTGGTCGGCAAACTGACTCCTTCCCCTTCGGCGCTGACATGGCGTCAATAAATGGGACGTGTGGATTTGTCATTGTCAAACTTCCTTTGATTCGCGACCACTTTGCGGCAGCGATATTAAGAGCGTCATTGACTTTCCTCAAAAAAGGCACGGACACATACTAAAAAGTCTTGAATTTCATTTCAGTTGGCGTTAACCCTTCATAGGGCACACATTGAAGTACTCTGAAATGCAAAATTTCAACCCTGCTGTGTTATTGGAGGACATAATGAAGGCCCCACCGAGTCGGGCGTACTTGACTCCGCGGACGCCCACGTGTGCTCGAGGCGGACCCACAGCCGACGTCCGCGCAAAGCTCAACTTTTACAACCGTGCAGACTCTGCGTACGTGTACTCGGTGTCAAATAATAGACTGGTCTTCAGGAAGTCTTCACTTCACATATACTTGGATCTATATTCTTCTTTTTCCCACTTATGGATAAGGAACCATATGTGGTAACTCCGTTATCCTTGATTTTCTCCATAACAATAAATATTTTGAAAGTTGGGTTGGGCGTACTTTGCGCGTACTGCAGGGATGTCCAATCCTGGTCCTCGGGGGCCGGTATCCTGCATGGTTTAGACATTTCCCTCTTCCAATCCGTCTGACGGTCGTTATCAGGCTTCTGCAGAGCTGGATGAGAGGCTTATCATTTGAATCAGCTGTTGGAAGAGGGATACGTCTAAAACATGCAGGACACCGGCCCTGGAAGGAATGTCTTTTCAACGTCTCCGCCCAGTCGTACCACAACCGAAACGACACGTTGCGTGTTGTGTTTTTCGGTTGCTGTTGTTGCTATGTTTCTTCTTCATTTTTGTTAGATCACGTTTGATCCCTTGAGATTTCTGGCCTGGAGGACTAGATTCTCGATCGGAGGTGGAACAGAATCGTTACGTGCGCGGTGTGCTGTGTTGAGTTTATCGGCACAGACCAGAAACCATCAAAACTGTTCAGTGTCTGATTTTTTATCTTCATATGTGGGATCTGTAAAAGATAAAAAACGTCTTCAGATTTAGAAAATCCTTATGTGTGCAGGGTGCGATTTGTTGGGGGTGGGAGGGGTGGTGGTGGAGAAGATCGACCCTCCCTCTCTGGTTTTTACATCCCTACTTTTGCTCAGTGAATTTCCAACCAATTGAAATAACAGGCAGGTTGTGACAGTTTTCTTCCACCTATATCCTACGTGACCGCCGCTAACGTTCACCTGAACCGAACTGTCGGCAGTCTCTGAATTCGCGAATGCCCCCATGCACTGGGGCGCCTTAAAGGGGGGGTAAACGTGACAAATTCACGGGGCCCAGCATTTGTGTGTCCGGTGAATACAGGTTTGAAGTTGTGAAAATTTCGTGTAAGATCCGCTGTTTAATAGAGGAATAGAACATGTTGAGTTGGACGTTGAAAGTATGTTACGTTTCATTTTCGTTCCACGCCAGCGTTAGTTATGGACCGCACGTATATAACTGCCCCCCCCTCTGGTTTTTGGACAAATCGCACCCTGTAATTGTGTACCCCGCTTTAGTTTTCCTCCCCATGTTAGACCGGCTGAGGGACTCGCTGCTCCCTCTAGTGGTCACGTAAATCCCCCGGTCCGTTGCTGTAAATAAATTCGGTTCATAATACGTCGGCATCTTTGGCAGAACTTTACAGCTCTTTTTTTAATGATAAATTCAGGACATTTTTAATATTTGAAATCAGAACGACTACATATAGCCCTCGTGCTTGTATTTGGATTATTTTGTGTACATGCTGTCGATCTTTTATTATCACATAACACAACTTGTTTCTCAAAAACAGGATTCGTGCACGTTGTATCCGGCTGCTGCGCGCGGCCTCTTTTCACCCGAAACATCCTCCATGTACATCACGCGCCGTCGACTCGGGTAGAACTGTCCGTCCTCTCCCTCATCTGCTTCTTATCTGCGTTACTTCTGCCGCGTCAGGGAAAAAAAAAAAAACGCCCTCACGGCAAAGACGACGACAGGGGTTGGAAATGAAAAACGGGGGCATGTGACAGTTTTGCTTCCTTCTCCGCTCTAATGTTTGTGTTGAGCGTTAAGTATTAACCCGTGGGAAGGTTGCGGTGCCGCCGGCCTCGCGGTCAGTTACCTTCGCAACCGAGTCAACACACAGAAGTGGCGGGTTTTTCTTCTCGCTCGTCACCCGTCTGCATTCCCGAGCTAAACAAAGGTGGAGTTGCGCTCAAATCCAAACGCTAAACACCCACATCTTTCCTTTCTTTCCCTTGTGCGTGTCGTTGTTTGACAAACAGCTGACTTTCACACACAAACACACTCTCCGACTGGATGAGTCATCGGTGTCCTCTTTCATTCGGTGCAGGTGCTGTCTGCCCTTATAAAATGTATCTGTATGTTATATAGAGCCAAGGATCATGTTATATATCTTCCCATATTGACACTGTAAGCCACTATAATCTTATATTGCGTGTCCAGTATAAACTTGACACTCATGTGCTCAAGTGCACCTGACACGAATGTTTAATCCACTGTCATGTCGCCGCACTCGAAGGGGATTAGAGACGCTCATATCTGTTCATCACTTGTTGACTGACGTGTTTGTTCGAAAAGAGAGCGAAAGCCAGGACCGACCTGGAAAAAGGAGAATATTCTAGGCCGAGTGTTACCCGTCGTTCCAGTCAGTGATAATACACTTGCACTATTCTTAACCCTGTATCGGGCAAATGACTATTTTTGGTAATTTCCACATGGGCGTTTCGATGAATCTTGGTTCATTTTGGTACCTTTGCCAGCTTTTTAGACCCAATGATATATTTTTTTTTTTTTTTTACTGAAACCTTTATTGGTTTTTCAACAAATAAACAAAAAAAAATCAAAATATGATGTTACTTTATCATTAAGGAAGCAAAAGTAATGTGTTATGTTGTATAAATGTGAGACGGGGGTGGGATTTAATAGGTTTTCTTCTTCCCGTTCCTTTTTGAGCAAAACATGTTGAATTTATTTTATTACTAGTGTTCAAGGCATGTGCTATTTTGTCTTGATCACCTCTATTTATCCATGTATTTGCTCTGCCATTAGTTCCTTGTGCACAAAAAGTATTACATTTTTTCTTCTGCTCAAAACAAATATATGAATGAACTAAAAATGAATGAATATAGATACCTGCACAAAATGCGTTAAAAAAAAAACACATGGCTGTAAATGGTCTTATATAGACTATAAATAAAGACACTGTGTTAAATGTGTCGATCCTAGTGGTTTTTCTAATCCAGACATGTGGGTTTTTCATCAATCTCAGTCTCATTCCAGGTTTTATTATGCAACCCATAGTGTCCACTCATGTTACATGCAGAACCTGCCCAGTTAAATGCATATAAATAGCAAATGATTTTGCAACAGTGGTCATTTTTGTGAAGCACTCTGCCTTGTATAATTAAGTCAATTCCCAAAAATGTACCTGTGAGAGAATAAAGAAATATTTGAAAAAATTGTAGCGTATAATGTTCCTGTCCTTTTCACTATGTTACATATGGATTTTTGCATAAAAATAATATAAAAATGTGTTTTATCTGAAAAATACTTTCTTTTTTATCTCAGTATTTATTTTTTAAAATAGACCCAAAGTGCTTCCAAATTGCTTCATAACATCAGTCTACATCTGGTTTGAATTTTTAGCCCCAGGACGTTTCACAGAAGCACCTACAAACAATACAAGACAGTAGTCGCTTTTCCATTGGACATCTGCGCAAATCTTTACTGATATGTACTGAATGTCAAAAAAACAGAAGTGTGTAATGTCCATTTTTCCATTAAATCACAAATTTGATGATTTGTTTACTTATTATCGCGAGATGACATGAGAAGTCATTCCATAAACATGGCAACAAACGTAAATATCATGTTAATTTACAGATATATTCATTATTATTACATATTACCCTCTATTTTATACTAAATTAAAAAAAATGATTGGGTTTCCTGGTGTGTCCACACATACCGCACCGTGTTTCTTTTAAAACTCTTCTTTTTCATTTGTAACATCCATCAACATCTGTTTTGTTTTTTGTTTTTTTTTTTATTCACATGACTCTAGTTATGCAAAAAGTCTTTCCATTGCAGTTTTGCGTGATATATCATTTGCACTACACCTGAAAAACCACCTCTTGCCAGTGCAAAACCTTTGAATGGAAAAATGAGAGTTTGGGCGAAGTCGTCATTTTTCCATTAGGTAAATTTTTATGCGCAAGATATATTTGCGCAATTTGAGGCTCAATGGAAAAGCAACTAGTGACAGCAACAGTTGCAGTGAGGACAGTCGCAGATCAAATGTGGATCAATGACTTAGATTAGATTGACTAAGAAAATAATCATTTGTCATCCACATCTCTAATTGCGGCTGCTCTCTTAAACTGGACTCTTCGCCACATAATTTGGAAAAACCTCCTCTGGTAATTACCCAATAATCCCGCCGTTTGTTTCTGGCCCATTCAGGACCACGACAGGACCACAGTTTGTTAAACCTGACAAACATGATATGATAAGTGTAGGTTTTTGAAACGGCAGACCATAACAGTCCTGACCAGGACGTTTTCTGCAGTGGAGTTTGTGGCGTTAGCAGAAGATTCAGTAAAACACACATCTGCTCACACATACAGATGGTCCGACCCATGACCTAAGGAGGGTCTACCACCAACTGGTCTGGGTAAACACCGGCAAAATGGAGTCTGAATGAACTCCCCTCCATGTATCTGTGAAAGAACAGTGTCCCATGCTAACTTTGCCTCTTTTAGTAAATCCACACACTAGTTGTTTAACCCTTTATCGGGCAAGTGACTATTTTTGGTCATTTCTGCAAACATTAAATATAGGTCCAATCTCGTGTCTCAGTGAGGTAGAAGAAGCAGCATGTTGGTTTTTATAACAGTACGCAGCCATTCAGAGAGATTTTTTAAAAACTTTATTTATAGAACTTTTCAACGTTTGACAAATATAACATTTCTATCATTGTGTTGTTGTTATTATCATTATTACAACAATTATTATTTTCCCCCTCACTCCCCTCTCTCTCTTTCTTCCCCTTTTTCCCTATCGCCCCTAATTTATATTGTTTAGTTGCTCTTTACATTTATTATCATTTTCATTGTAATATGATGTTGTCATTGTTGTTGTTTGTCATTACTCTGTTGTTGTTGTTTTCTGTCCAGAATGTCTTGTTAACTATCACTAATAATAATAAATAAATAAATAAATATATATATAGATAGATAGATAGATATATAGATATAGATATAAATTTCAAGTAATGTGTTCATAATACAAAGATTGACACCAAACATGATAAACAAACAGAACCCATAGAAAAAAAAAAAAAAGACAATACAAACAAAACACTCAAGACAGTGCATTCTGGTACATTCAAGGAAAGAAAATAAACAAACAAACAGGTAAATAACAATATAAGCAACTAACATGTATTTATAGTTCCAGGCCAGGTAACATATTCACACAGTGTAAAAGAGTCCTCCATATTTTGTTAAATTTGTTGACAGAGTTATTTAAGGTGCCCCTAATTTTTTCTAACTTTATATTGAGCGTGATGTCTGTGATCCATTGATTGTGTGTTGGAGGTGATTAGACATGTTGAAGCTGTAAATAGTGAATATGAGGGATTTTTGTCAGTTTATGACCTTATAACTGTTGTTTTATGGCAAGAGGAGGGAGACTGTTGTCACGGCAACTGACGAGAAGGTAGATGACGGTATCCATTGACACTTTAAAGCTGAAATTTTGAATTTCAGTGTATTTCAGTTAGCGCTCTATAAAAGGTTAACACCTAAAAAGTGACTTTGTTGGAAGGTAGTCTCGGTATCGTCATTTCCAGTATATAAGCCGCTCCTTTTTTTCACACGCCGTGAACCTGCAGCTCAAACAATGATGCGGCTAATTTATGTTGAGACGTTGGAAACGGCAGCGTGAAGCGTGGGTGTGGCTTATAGTCAGGTGCACCAATAGTCCGGAAAGTACGGTGCTTAGTTAAACTTAGGAATAAGTGGTGACAGGGTGCTTGTGCAGGTCTTGAAAGTCTTACAAAGTCTGGAATTTTGTGTGAAAATCTTAATAAAATATGGAGAAAAGTTTGTCTCATAGTTGAATTTTAGAGTTTGCTCAAAGGCACATAATTTTATAGGATAAGAAATGCATGAGGAAAGCATCTAAAAAACTTGATAGGATTCCACTAACCAGTCAGCACAGGTGTGATGTCCATGCACTTTTGTGATTTTCATACATTCTGAAAACATTTCTGTCAGAAAAATTTAATTCACTGCGAATTATGCATTCATTCATTCATACATTTATGAAAATGTATTTTTCTACTAAACCCAACAGGTACAGTCCCAACCAAAAAAGTAGGAACACAAATATAAAAGTAGATAACGTCAAGGTCTGGGGGAAATAAATAGCAGATTTGAAAAAGTTTGGCATTTTTATCTGGATAAAGAGCAAACACGCCGTACACAGCAGTACTGAGCAATGAAACTCTTACTTTGTGAGTTCCCTTCACACGACTAATGTAAACAAACTAAACTACAATGAAATAAGCTGTACAGTTAAAACAATGTACACTAAACTAGAAGGAAATAAAGGAAATAAACCAGCGTTTTTCAACCTCAGGGTGGGGACCCCACATGGGGTCGCCTGGAATTCAAATGGGGTCACCTGATATTTCTAGTAATTGATAAAAATAAAAACTTACTAATAAAAAAATGTGGTGAGTTGAGACAATTACAATCCATAAAAGACAAACTGAAGCTGAAACGGAAGCACTGTGGTACTGTTTATCTGTCAGATGTTCAAACGGAAGCGCTGTGGTACTGTTTATCTGTCAGATGTTCAAACGGAAGCGCTGTGGTACTGTTTATCTGTCAGATGTTCAAACTGAAGCGCTGCGGTACTGTTTATCTGTCAGATGTTCAAACTGAAGCGC
>JAPQRP010000013.1:29210380-29221713 GCA_037367295.1 Apogon hyalosoma
GTAACTAGTTATAAAATGTAACAAATTAAGCAGGAATTCAAACAGGTTGTAGAAATCCACTTGATTTTTGCCCAAATTAATCTAAAGTTATCTTTGCAGCACCTGGAGGGTTCAAATTCAAACTGTGTGAACTATTAGGGTCCAAATACACAAATAAATGTACGAAAGACTAAGAAAAGTGGGTTTAGATCAATATGAGCCCTTTAAACACAGAACAGCAGCTTCTACAATATGTACTAGACGATACATTATCGATATGATTAAAGACATATATACGTAGATAAGTGCAAAAATGGTTATGTTAATAAAAGTGTGTGGTTTCACAGTAGGATTAAACCGCCTCATGGCCACAGGCAGGAGTGATTTCCTGTGATACCCCTCGTATTCACCCAACCCCCGCATTACAAGTCATATTTTTGAGTCACGAGACGTTAAAACGAGAGTCAGATCTCTTTTTCCTTCGCTTTTATCGGCTCGTTTGTTAATGTCATACGCTCAGAACGGTAAATCCGTACCAGAAAAGTGACGATATTTCTACACGTTCTGTAACGATACGAGTTCAGCGGTGGGAAGATGTGAGAAAAAAAAAAAAATGATGTTGGACAAAGGTTAGGAAAGCGTAACACAAATATGAGTTTTTATTTCTATTTAAAGCTTGTTTTTGGACTCTGCGGTGCTAATTAAAGTCCCTGGTTGGTCTTGTTTGAGTTGCCTGCAGACACTGAAAGAGTGTGAAATACAATGTGGCAGCTGGTGATGGAGACAGAAAACATGCGCTGCACTGCAGGAGTTTTGGAAAACAGCTGCGCGCGCACACACACACACACACACACGCACACCTATAAGTGTACACGCAGCAGAAATACAATAAAAACCTTCATTTGTGGGATACTCATTTGGTCATAAGGATCATTCCGGGCGATAACAGTACATATTCAACCACTGAAGCTCAAGTATTATCATTGTTTAAATAATGCAGGGGTGTTAAACATAGGGCCCGCGGACCAAAACCGGCCCAACAGATGGTCCAGTCCGGCCCACAGGGTTCATTTGTGAAATGCAAAAATTACACTGACGATATTAACCGTCAGTGGTGTCAGAATCATTTTAGTTCAGGGGTCACGTACGGACCAGTTCAATCTACTGTCGTAATAACCTATAAATATTCGCTTTTCCATTGGACATATGCGCAAAACTTTACTAAATGTCAAAAAAAAAAAACAAAAGGGCGTCATTTTTTTCCATTAAATCACAAATGCGATGATTTGTTTATTTATTATCGCGAAATGACACGAGAAGTAATTCCATAAACATAACGAATGTAAATATGGTGTGGATTTACAGATATTTTCATTATTTTTATATATTACCGTCTGTCTTGTACTCAACTAAAAAATGATTGGGTTTCCTGGTGTGTCCACACGTACCGCACCACGTTTCTTTTAAAACTCTTCTTCTTCTCTTGTTGTAACGTCGGTCAACATCCGGTTTTTTAATTCACCTGACTCTAGTTGTGGAAAAAGGTCTTTCCGTTGCAGTTTTGCGTAATATACCGTTTGCGCTACGCCTGAAAAACCACCTCTTGCTAGCAGAAAAACTTTTAATCAAAAAAATAGAGTTTTGGCGAAATTGTCGTTTTTTTCCATTGGGTGAATTTTTATTTGCAAGTTATATTTGCGCAATTTGAGGATGAATGGAAAAGCGACTAGTGAAGTCAGAATCATTTTAGCTCAGGGGTCACATACAGACCAATTCCATCTACTATAATAATAACCTACAAATGATGACAACTCCAAATGTTTCTCTTTCATAGTAAAAAAAAAAAAAAAAAAAATGGCGGTCACACAAATCCACTATTTTTAAAGCAAACAAACTGAAATTTATGCACAAGGTCAGATTCAATGTACGAAACTTGTTTACAGAAAGACAGAGGTATAACTGAAGGGGAGAAAATAATAATCTGACACGAGCCACAATTAAACTGATGCATAACAACATGTGGGTGAGTTTGTGGAACGATTTTTGTGACGGAACTTTTGCTGAAGAGGTTCAAGGAAGACGATGTTAGTGGTGATCCTGGTGAATACTGGGGGATGGGATGGATTACATTGATTAATATTGACTCATACATGTTGTATTGATATAGACTGATGCAGTTTGTGTGGTGTTGTAATAAAGGGGGCGGGATTAAATAACTGTTTACTTACTGTTTACCGTGTGTGTGTATATGTACGTATGTTGTGTACAATGTTAGCATAAATATAAAATGTGTTTTACATGTCTGTTGAATCAATACAATGAATTGTCCTGTTTTACGTGAACTCTGTTGTTTTATGTTTTGACTAAAGATGGAAATTAACCACGGCTCTAATCTTGCGTATTCGGCACATGTTGTGTTTATTAATATGCACTGTCCCTTTGAAAAAAAAACAAAAATAATAAAATAAAATTAAACTAATCTTCCTCCCACTCCTTTTTGGATGTTAAATAACACTGAAATTATGTGAAGTATTTTTTTTGTATACTAGTATAAGTGTCTTTTTTGGTTGTTTTATGTTGTTAATTTGCTTCATTCACTCATACATGAAAGTGTTCTATTTATTCATTTATAAATTATCCTGTTACGAAAAATGTGAATAACATGAACAAACTGAAATGTCTTAAGAGAAGTAAGTGTGATTTTTACCAACATTCTGCCTGTTATTAAATGTTTTGTGTCTTCGTAGATCCGCCGTGATCTGTAAGTTGCGTCGTTCGTGTGTAAAATGATAAACTGAGGCATAATATTGTTAAAACTGCATTTATTTTTCTTAAGAAATTTCAGCTTGTTCGTTTTTTTCACATTTTTTTAAAGGATAATTCGTAGACGTAAAGTCATTTTCCTTTTTTTTTTTTTTAATTTTTTTCGTTGTTTATTTACCTGGTCTGAACCACTTGAGATCAGATTAGCATGAATGCGGCTCCTGAGCTAAACTGTGTTTGACAGCCTTGGTTTAAAGTCATTTTGTGCATTTGCTGTGTAGTTTTTTTTGCGTCTCTCAGCCTTCCTGCAGCTCTGTTCCACTTTCTACACTACATTGTTCGTGTGTGTGTGATAGCATCAAACTGCTGAGCCCTGTTGTTTACCAGCCCTTATGCTGTTTGTTCCTGTTTCTTCCTGCACGACTTATCCTGAAATGTGTGTGTGTGTGTTTGCTTCTCCACCTTCAGGCCCAGCGACGAGAAGCACCCAACTGTGACGGCCGACGGCACCGTGGACGACCTGGCCCGGGCCGTGGACACGATCCTGAATCGGAGGGGACAGTGAAGGCACCACGCACACAGTCGCAGTCGGACGTTAACCCCGGCTGATGCAGGCCGGGTCCAGATAGTACGTCTGAATAGTCGCTTAGTCAGGGGCGTTAGACTCATTTTAGTTCAGAGTTACTTTATTTTATTGCTTATTCGACTAGAACAGAGTTGGCAAAGGGCTCATTTACATCTGTAGTCCCTGGGCAGGGACACAAACAACAGTTAATACAGAATATAAAAACAGGACATTACATAAAACAGCTGACAAACAGTTTAAAAATGAAACACGAATACAGATACGAATATGTAATAAAAAGCTGAAAATGCAACAATAACAGTACAGTCTAAATAACACGAGATAAAAAAATATTCTGTAGGAAACATAAATATAAATAGTATTCGGGCCAAGTACCATTAAAAGGCGATCATTTAGTTTTAGCAGCACCTTTAAAGATCAAGCCCCGAGTGGGATTCAGTAGTGCAAAGAAATAAGTGGGCTGAGGCAATTATGGTTACAGTTTTGTGTTTTGCTCACATTCAGCCCAGTATGATCTAAAGTGGGCCGGCGCAGTAAAGTAAAAGCATAATAACTAATAAATAATAACTGTTTTAGAGTGAAAAACAGGTCAAATTACATAATGAAAATGTGAATGACCTAAACTACTACGTACAACCTGCAATGTATCCAGAAAAACAAGTGCAATTTCAACAATATAATGGCCACAAATGTGTAAAACATTTAGTAACAGGCAGAATCTTGATAAAATTACACGTATTTTTCTTTACGAGTTTGGGGTTGTTCTTATTTGTTCAGGTTATTCCCATTTTATTGTGAAAAATGTAAATGTTTTTATAATGTCATTCAACTTTTATTGCACTAAACCAAGAAGAAAATGTCATTATTTAGAAGTTATTATGCAGTGATTTTACTGGATCACATCAGGCCCCTGAAATAAAACGAGTTCAACACCGTTGATATTTAACCCATAAAGACCCAGCACTACTTTTATGTCAGTTCCCAAATGAAGTTTTCTCTACATGTAACCTGTCTTAAATGATTTATCACCATTTATTTACAATATTATCCTCTGCATTTTGTATTTTATCAGTATAAATCAAGTATTTTCCTGGATTTAATTCTCTCCTCATGTAGATGTTCATAAAAGCTCAGATTAAAGTTGAAGATTATTATATGATAAGCGGAGAAAACGGCAGAAAAACTGTTTTTTCACTCAAACCAATCATTAGTTGAACATAAACCAAGCATCTTCATCCACTGTCATTAATCAGACTCCATGGGTTTTACTGGTGAATCAATGTTGTGGAAGATGACAGTGTTTCCACGGTAACCACGGAGCCTCTGAACGTCCAAATGGGTCATATGTGATGACCATGAAAAGACGACAAACTGTATTTTACACCAGTTATTTACATGTATTGATAGAATTAGTGGATCAGCAGGCGTTAATCAGTTTAGATCAGTAGATGGTTCTGGTCGGTGGTGGATGTTTGGGTCTTTAAGGGTTAATGTTGTCAGCGTCAAATTTATCCTGCGGGCCGGATCGGACCATAAAGGGGGCCGGTTGTAGCCCGCGAGCCATACTTTTGACACCCCTGCGTTAAGTGTTGTTTCCGACGGGAAGGGTGGGCGGTAATTTAAGGAACAGAGCAAAAACATTAAAATACCATCCAAATTCTGCATATCCTGTATCTGTCACGGCCTATTGTGCTGCCCAGAATGGAAACGCCCACCCATCTGCTGCGCCACAAAGCGCTAAAAAAAAAAAAAGAAAGTTAGAATAAAAACTCTTTAACAACTGTGACCTAGCTCCGCTTCAGAAAATAGGAAGAGAGAGGGTGTTAGACGCTGTGGAGCGGAGCATTTGTCGGCGCATAGATAAGATACCTGCAGCTGACACATCTGTGCCTGGAACCAGCTGCGGACTGACAGTTAGTAAAGAAGTACTGTGTGTTCAGACGGTCTGTGAATGCAACACAGTCGGATTCTTGCAGGAGCCGCTGTCAATGGAGACAGTTACTGGTCGAACTGGAAATGCACTAGTCAAACGTAGACGCACAAAGGCTTGGGTTCAGGTGGAACTAACAGGAAACAGTTTAGCTCCTGTCTGAATTTCACTGAATTCTGCGCAAAATTAAAGCCTGGAGTTTGTGTCATGGAATAGTAATAATGCATATATGCAGGGTGTGATTTGTCAAAAAAACAGAGGTTTTTTTTTTCTCTTTTATTTGGAGGGGGGCAGCAGCAGTTATATACGTGGGGGTGCGGTCCATAACTGACATCTCATAGGCTCCATTCCTCTAGTTTGAAGCGGATCTTACACGAAATTTACACAAGGTCTAACCTGAATCCACTGGACCTCCTCCGCTGCTGTATAAACGCCCCCCATGGATTTGTCACGTTTGCCCCCCCCTCCCCTTTACGCCACCCCAGTGCACGGGGACGTCAGCGAATTCTGACACTGCCGACAGTTCGGCTCAGGTGAACGTTAGCGCCGGTAACGTCGGATACAGGTGGAAGAAAACTGTCCCAACCTGCCTGTAATTTCAGTTGATTGACACCCCCCACCCTCGAGGTTAATTTTTTACATTTTTTTTTTATTGGGAAGCAGGTGCAAATCAATATATGTCTGTCACTGTAGACAAGAAATGTAAACATGCACACATACATGTGCCGAGACACTAATCAAGATATAACTCACAAAAATAACTACTAATAGATGTAACAGGTATACGTCTAAGCACATGTACACACGTATATACATGCATAAATGCACCATTACAATTGAGTCATACCTGAAACAAGAAATGATAAAAAGAAAAATAACACAAAACACCTGCGTATTTTCTAGCCCCTTAACCCCCCCCCACATCCCACAGGTCTGTTTCTAAGTTTCATGACATACTGGATATTTCCAATAAATGCATGAAAATACAAAATAATATCGAGTCAGATCCTAGCTGGAGCTACGTCGAGCGGCTCCTTCCGAGCTTTGAGCGCACACCGGCCCGCTCCATTCATTTTAGCTCCACAGAAAACGTCTCTATTAAAGAATGAATCCATTAAAGTTTTGCCCGGAATGGTCATTTAAAACCATACATTTCGGAGGCTGAATTCTTTGAGCAGACGTAGGGATGTAAAAACCAGACGGGTGGTGGTGGTGGTGGTGGGGGGGGTTGATCTCCCTCACCCCCTCCCAACAAATCGCACCCTGCACATATGCGTCTCATTAACCCTTTTAAGCCCCAAACAGAGAAAACATAACTGACTTAAACAGACCATAGCTTCAGATACAGTTGCCAGATCTGGTTCCCACCTCCCACCGATAAATGGCGGACATTAAAATATTTGACTGGTTCTCCAGGGCCTATGAAAGACCTCTTCAGCCTGAACCAGGACTTGCTATTTGAACCCTGACCCTTGGGATCATAATCGCTAAAAGGCCGATGTTAAAAGACTGGAAGTGTCCAAACCCTCCTCCTTTTCAGATGTGGGTCAATGATCTGTTGTTTTTCATACAGATGGAAAAGCTCAGGTCTTTGAGGACGTGTTCAGTGAACACTTTAGGGCTCGGACTCTCACATACTTGGAGGACGTTAAATTGGACTAAAGGTTCTGTCTGTGTACCAGTGACTGTCGTCTGCCTCTGTCTTCTAGAAGTACGGACTGGCTAGTTAGTTAGTTAATTAATTAGTTGTTACGCACATCTGAGCCTTTGTTTTTGTGTTTTAACGTAACTGAAAACTGCAAAATAAAATAGTTTTTAAAAAATCAGTCAATGGCGGACATGTGCCCCTTCAATCCTAACAGCATTTCAGGGCATGTTTTTGTCAAAAGTGAAGAAGAAAATCCAGTTTGAAGGCGTGGTCCCGAGCTGGTTTAGTAAGTAAAGTTTATTTCAGGTCAGATTTGTCCACTCTGCTGCTTGGATAGAACGCTACCGGAACTTACCGCATTTTACTTCCCATTAATGATTAAGGTCTTTTATTTCAAGGATAAGATGGCAAAAAAAAAAAAAAAACACACAAAGAAAAATTCCATGTAAATATGTTCAAAGTTAAGTTTTACTAAAAGTTACGCAATCCAATATGGCCGCCGCTCTGTGATGCCACGACATGCAAATCAATGAGTACATTTACTCCCATCATACCCAATATTTTTGCCATTTACAGTGTGACTTCATCTCTAAACACTTCAGAAATACAGCTTTTTGAAATCTTGTTATTAAAATAGATTTTTTTTTTTTTTACGCTCCGGTGCCTAAAGGGTTAAGCCTACAAATGGGACTAAATCTTAATATTTTCTACAGACAAACACTAGAGAGGCATCACTGGTGTAAATGTGAACCACATCCACAAGTTACATCCTTTTAAATATAGACTAATAAAACACCAACGGGTCAGATCCACTCGACTTTATCTTCCATCTCGTCATGCTCGGATCATGTGATGTCTGGAGATAAGGTTCCACTGAAGGCGTCTTCACGGGTGGACTCGGACCAGAGGAGGGACTCTGATTGATTTGTGGAAATTTGTCACAATCATGCCCAACTCAACCCCATAATATTTCACATATGTAAAGAAAATAGTTTATTTTTAATGATTATGACCCCTTAAGGAGCCAGAATTATATTTGCGGAGACTTCCAAATGAATTTTTCTCCACATTCAACATGATTTATAACCATTTATTACCATATTATCTTTGCATTTTTCAGTGAAAATCAGGTATTTTCCTGTGATGTTCACAAAAGAAAAGACAAAGTGACCGAATCGTGAACTGAACATAAACCCGGTGTGTCTGTCCACTGTCGCTGATCCAACTCCGTGGGTTTTACTGGTGAGTCAGTGTTGTAGAAGATGACGGTATTTCCACGGTAACTACGGAGCCTCTCAGCGTCCAAGTGGGTCATATCTGATGACCGTGAAAAGACGACAAAAAACAATTATTTACACAGGGTTTGTGCGGGTCATTAAAAAGCATTAAAAGTCATTACGTAGAGTTTGTGAAAATTAAGGCCTTAAATGACATTAAAAAGCGTTAAATTCGATGTCCAGAGGCGTTAAAAAATTAAATACACCTGATGGAAAAAAGCATTGTTATTCACAATTTATTTTGATTGTATATTGGAAGCATAGTGTGATGATTGACAGGCGGAACCCTTTAATTGACTATTGTTTACGGCCGATGCATGAAGTCACAGCACCAGATGCTTGGAATACAACGTGCTGTGTGCGTGCTCATGCCGTGGCGAAAGAGCGGAGGGAATATGAGCAAATGTGGGAAAAATATGAAAATCCAAGTTTCTGCAGAAGTGATCGGAGGAGGAACTATTCAGAACCTGTAAACTGTCATAAAACTATGAATAGAACTGTATCTGCAGTTGGACAGGGGCATTAAGTGTGTTGAAAGTGACATTAAAAAGGCTGTTAAATTAGATTTGCTGATACCTGCGGAAACCCTGTCACATGTACTGACAGAATTATAATATATTATTAAATATTTTATATCAGTAGACGCTTTTGGCCGCAGTTATTGGCAGTTATTATTATAAAAATACAGCTTAAAAACACCACTTTTTCTGACTTCTGTCGACTGAACGTTCCAGTAGAAAAAGCTTTTCCTCCTGGAAGGTTTGGACGGGTTTCATGAGTTTCCTGTTGTGACTCACAGTCTCCTTATCGCTTTACTGCGGTCTCTAAAACCTGTTTCCCTTTTCATCTCTTCAGCCTCGTTTCCTCATTTTTGTCAGTTGCAGACACCAACTTTAAGTGGATGTGGCTTAAATCACTCTGCATTATTTGTGCAACTGCATCACTTCTTTTGGTTAAAATGAAAATTCGACTAAAACTCGGGGAAACGGAGGTAGACTAGTCAGTATTTGGCCTCAGTACTGGTTCAGGGTCAACATTCAGGTTCTCGAGTGCAATAGCTGACTTATAACTTGAATATAAGTAGCGCATAAAAATTTGCCTAATGGAAAAATGACAATTTTGTCAAACTGCTTGTTTTTCGATTAAAAATTTTTGCACTTGCACGCGGTGGTTTTTCGGGCGTAGCGAAATTACAATAGAAAGACGTTTTTCTGCAACTAGAGTCACATGAACAAACCCCCCCCCAATGTTGGCGGACATTACAACAAGCAAAGAAGAAGATTTTTAAAACGAACATGGCGCAGCACACCAGGACACTGAATCATTTTTTAATTTAGTACAGGATAGAGGAGTAATATATATAATAATAATTATAATAATGAATATATCTGTAAATCAACACGATATTTACGTTCGTCGCCATGTTTATGGAATGACTCCTCGTGTCATCTCGCGATAATAAATAATAAACAAATCATCGCATTTGTGATTTAATGGAAAATTCCACATAACGCACTTCTGTTTTTTCGACATTTAGTAAGTATCAGTAAAGTTTTGCGCAGACGCCCCATGGAAAAGCGACTACTGAGAAAAAAATGTGGCTAATTTTTTGTGCTTAGACTAATTTTCAGAGAGATACGTTTGTTTATTTTATGTAATCACTTATTAGTTTGACTTGTACGTTTAGTTCAGTACTTATCTATGTTCTAATGAAGTCAAAAATAGTTGATTAATTTGCTGCTACAAAAAAAAAGATTATCAGCTTTTATAAAACCCGCTATTGTCGACCTCTGCTGTAGTTCAGTTTGAGTCTCTGTCATTCATTTCTAATCTTCATAATGACTGTTTAGTTTGGGGTTTTGTTGCTCCGTCCACACTAATGCAGATAATTTCCTACATTTGGGAGTCTGGTCCACACGTTAACGGTATTTAGCGTCGCTGAGATTTTTCTAAACTCCAGTTTTTATGTTGTTCAGGGAAAAGGTAGAGATTATTAAACGATGACGTCACATCCCGTTTTGCTCACGTCTATCACATGTTTGTGTGATGAAATCAAATGCAGGTGTTTAAATGAGTGCATGACCTGCGGGGTTAAAGCGAAGGTTTATTATGTGTCTGTTAATGACTTATTCAATACATCGACCCGGCTGATTTTATATAGTAAACTGGAAAAATCACTGAGGTTGACCTTGATTTATAAGGGTTCAGTGGAAAAAACAAAAGAACGTAGTCAGAAAAAATAGCAACTGTAAGAAATTAAACAACATAAATCTATTCAAACACTGGTTAAGTTTGTTCCAGATGTAGAAGAGACAGAGGAAAATAAAGAAAACCCGATAAATATGGAATTAGCTGTGTGTAAGTAAAGCTGTGAAATATATTTGTGGCCACTTCCAAAGGATTTTTTCTCCACATTAAAACAGGATTTATCACTATTTATTACAATATTGTCTTTGCGTTTTGCATTTTTCCGTGAAAATCAGGTATCGTCCCGTATTTAATTCACTGATCATGTTCATAAAAGTTCAGGGTAAATTCAAAGGCTCTTATATCAAAACAGAGAAGAATTGAGCAGATTTAGCATTAACTGAACTTAAAAAGCATCTACAACCATAAAATAAATGGGTTTTACTGCTGTAGAAGATGACGGTGTTTCCACAGTAACTACGGAGCCTCTGAACGTCCAAATGGATCATATCCGATGACCACGAAACTGTATTTTGCACCAAGTTTTTGCATGTATTGACAGGACTAGTGGTTAAAAAGTTATAAAATATTTTAGATCCGTAGATGCTTTCAGTCGCCAGCAGCTGTTTGGGTCTTCGGGGGTGAATAAATGTTGCAAATGTCAAACTAAATGACTCTGACTAATATGAATAAATCACTTTTGTTAGTCTGTGAGCTGTTTTTGTCCCTTTCATTGTGTTTTGGCGACGCCGTTATCGCCGTACTTTCTCAAAGGCCTCAGGGTTTGCGGACGGCGCGTCCTGGGCTCCGGTCTGTTCTGGAATCCATATCAGACCGGCGTTGACTTCACAAAAACAAATGAGTGGAAATGGGAAGGGAGCGGGTGAGCCCAGATGACAAATGTAGAACGGCAGCGAAAGTGATGAATTACGCCGATGCTGGAGCTCATATTCCCCCGTCACC
>JAPQRP010000013.1:29221813-29232447 GCA_037367295.1 Apogon hyalosoma
TATGGGGGCCTAAAGTGGACTATGGAGGCCTAAAGTGGACTATGGAGGCCTAAAGTGGACTACGGGGGCCTAAAGTGGACTACGGGGGCCTAAAGTGAACTATGGGGGCCTAAAGTGGACTATGGAGGCCTAAAGTGGACTATGGAGGCCTAAAGTGGACTACGGGGGCCTAAAGTGAACTATGGGAGCCTAAAGTGGACTACGGGGGCCTAAAGTGAACTACGGGGGCCTAAAGTGAACTACGGGGGCCTAAAGTGGACTATGGGGGCCAGCTGGGTCGCAGGGCCTCTGGAAGTGGGGCATAAAACAAACGATTCCCCTTCGCTGCCCCCGAGGTTTCAGTGCACCAGATAGATTCAACAAGAACAAAAGCCCTTTGCCAAGTGATTCATCGAGGTCTTTCTGGTTCAGTTCACCATTAGCTGACACAAGCTTGAATGTTATTGGGCAATTAAAAGTAATGAAATGCTGCGAAGTGTTACGAAACAGCATCTCGGCTCGAGGAGGGACCACTCCTGTTTCTGACGGGGGTTAATATTAATACTCACGGAAAAGTACTAGCAGCTGGTACCCGCTCTTCTAACAACTTGCACATTGTTTGACTGGGTGTTTGGTCCATTATGTGCCCGTCGGCCTTGTACGGCGCTCTTAAACATCCGTTTGAGTGCTCTCAGATGAATTCTCCTGGCGTACAGTAGGGTCTTTTTTCATTTGGTGGTGGGATGTAGGCCACGGCTTCCAGCAGCTCCAACACGCAGCAGAGCTACTTGGCCTGTAGGGATAGATAGTTCCATTATCGATATCACTTATGGATTCTTCAGTTCAGCTTTGTTTACCCACCCCCCCAAAAAAAAAAAAAAAAAAAAGGAGAGGCAAGAGGCGTTGTTTTTAGTTCAGTTTGTTTGTTTAACAGCAGCAAAACTGTTGGTTGAATTTATGCCAAATTGGGTTTATAGGTTGCCGGTGACCCAGAATAAATGTCATTACATTTTGGGAAAAGTAGGTCAAAGTTTACATTTTTTGTGAATTTTTCAAATCTTTTTTTTTTTTTTTTTTGCCCATTTACTTATAATGGGTGAGATTTAACATGTCTGTAGCAGCAAAACTATTTGTTGAATTTATATCAAATTGGGTTTATAGATTGCCAGTGACACAGAATGAATGTCATTACGTTTTGGGATGAGAAGGTCAAAGTTAAAATTTTTTATGAATTATGAAAAAAAAACAAAAACTTCCCATTTACTTATAATGGGCGAAATTTTAAAAATGTCTGTAAAAAACACCAATTTTGTTTCAATTTACTTAAGACTTGGCCCATATATAGAAGTAATTGATATGTTGACATCAGCACATGCATAGACATGATGACGTCAGCTGGATCGATGCCAAAATAAGCTACAATACCTGCGAGGGGGCGGGGTTTGTTGTGATTGGCACCACTTGTTATGAGCCGACCCACTTGAGATCAAAGTGGGCTGTTTGTGGACCCTGAAGTAAATTTAGTTTAGTTTAGTTTAGTTTTTTTTTTTAACTTGTCCAGCATCATGACAGCAGAAAGGTTGTCTGGCTGCTTTTTGATGCTGAACAAATTTGCTTTGCCAACGAAGACTTCATAAAGTTTATCGATATTCTACTGTCTTTATTATAAGTTTTGTTGAACCACATTTTGATGCTGGACCTGACATGGAAGAGTGCGGTGGGTGGGAGTGGGGGGGTGCAGAGAGAAGACCCTCAGAAGAAAATATCAACAAAACAAACAATAACAACCATGGTGATAATTATAATGGTAACAATAACTAGAACAAGAACTGGGTAAACTGGGCAGAAAGACAGAAAAAAACAACCAGATAAACAAAACAAAAAAAATTTAAATGAACTAAATAAGACTTATTAAATGAGGAATATAAGATAAGAAAACAAACAGAATATAATCAACAACAAGTAACAAGTAAAATGATTTTTACACCCTTGATTGTTAATATCTTCAGTGTGATTTTTGCATTTTACAAATTCATCCCAGTGGCCAGATTGGACCCTTTGGTGGGCCAGTTTTGGTCCACGGGCCGCATGTTTGACACCCAAAAAACTATAGTACAAATGTCTTTGTTTGCTTGTACTCTTTGATGTCAAATATGCACTAACGTTTTGCATACACGTCCTAAAGGGTTCTAGAGGTGATGTTAAAGGAGTGTTCGATCCGCCGGCTGCAGCCTCTGAGCCTGGTCGTCATGGAGATGATCCATAAACAACAGTAAAGCAGGTTGAACCAGTGGAACGACGCTCACGTTAACAGTATCGATGGAACCCGGAGGAGTTTAATATTAGCGGCTTTGATAGAGCACGCCTTCGATAGTCACCGCCCCCTTCGCTAAGCAGCCAATCAGAGACGTTCCATCGGTGCCGTTTATTTGGATGCTTGTGCATGTCAGAGGTATTTAACCCTTTGTTCTAACGGAGCCTCTGCGAATGGCCCTAGTGTTGTCTGTACTGGTGAAATACAACCGGACCGTTGAGGATTCACAATCAAAATACGGAAATGACATGAGGACGCGTTGGCCGTGATGATCTCGCAGAACCAGTAAGCAAGAAGACTAACGATTCCAAGGAACTGAGCTATACTGGGAACTGACGCCCATCTCTACATCTACTTTCAGTTCCCCTTTACACCACATCTGAGACAAATATTGGTCTTTTTACTCCACTGTATTCGTCTGCCAGCTTTAGTTTCTTTTCACATTAGGTTTTCATCCCCTTTCTGTCCAACAAAAAACAATAAACTTCAATTGAAATGATTTGGAATAAACTAAAAATGAAAATTAACCCCATATTATAAAGTAAATAAACTTTTCAGATTAGATTTGCTGGGAAATGCAACATCATGAAGCTGCAAATCGGCCTTTACGGGTCAAAAATAACTATATCGCGATTCTGCGACGTCGTCTTGTCGTATCCGTATCTACTTCTCGGTAGTTCTTCTTGGTTCAGCCGGACTGGTTTAGCTCTTTTTTTTTTTCCCCACCAGTTATTAGAACCGAAGAAGTCTCGTGCATGAGAGACGAAACGCTTTAAGAAAAAGAGCTAAACCAGTCTAGTTGAACTGAACTCTAGTTGAACCAAAAGGTAGATATGGATACCACGAAATGACATCGCAGAACTGATAACCGGAATCATTAAGGAAGCAGAATAACGATTCTAAGGAATTCAGCCACTGGGAACTGATTTCCATCCAATGAACCACATCCTAAAGGTGAATCTCGGCCTTTTTTTACTACAACACATTTGTCTGCCAGTTTTAGTTTCTTTTCATCCCCTTCCTGCCCGACAAAAAACAATAAATTTCAATTTTGTTGCACTATTTGGAATAAACTAAAATGAAAATTACCCCCCGTATTAAAGCAAATAAACTTTTCAGATTAGATTCGCTGGGAAATGCATCGTCGTCAAGCTGTAAATGGGCCTTTGCTGGTCAAATACAACCAAACCGTAGGTACAGATATGACAAGATGACGTCGCAGAACCGATAATTAAGCAAGAAGACCCACGATTCTAAAGAACTGAGTCACTGGGAATCAGTTCTTTTCGGTTACGTTCACACTGGAGGCAAATGTGGCCCAAATCCGATTTTTTTTTTGCCCATATGTGACCTGTATCCGATCTGTTAAAGACGATTTGAACAGCACAAATCCGACCCAGGACACTTTCATATGCGGTCCTAAATCTGATACATATCTGATATTTTGCAATGCGACGTCAGTTTGAACGGCCAGGTCGCATTTATCCGACCTTTACGCCACTGAAATGCGACAAACGCCACAGTTCTGCGTCCCAGGAGGAGGTGCGACGGGAAAAATTTATTTACTTCCGTAAACACGGCGCGTGCCTGCGTGGTCCCGGATTACGTCAGGACCTCTTTTGCTCATGCGGGTCACTTCAGGGCCGCATTCAGTTCAGACTCAAAACTGATAGAAGTCGCATTTAATGTGTAACACGAACGAGCGCACACGAAAATCGGATTTCACCAAACACTGTGCATTAAGACCTGCTGTCTGAACGTAGCCTTAGAGAACCTCATCAAAAGTTCCAAATCTGCAGCAACGGGTGAACAGAGATGCGTTCGTCCTGAAGCGCCACAGCAGCGATTACCTTTCAAATAATAGCAGTGACCTCATTTCAGAGACGTGTCTGCGTTTGTATGACCACGCCGCTACAGGAAAGTATTGACGAACTCATGCGCCGTTGAATCTCTGAGTGAAACTGTCAGTCGGGTAATTTTCCAGCTTGGCACATGACTCTGTCACCTTTGTACTTGTTTGTATCTGAAATGCATTGCTTTTTTTGTTTTTTTTTATTGCAAAACACGACCGCTGTTAACCTCCGGGTGTTTCCTCTTAATTGAACACAATATTCATTTAGGTGTGAGGATTTGCAGCTCTTACACATGCAAGAATCAGCCTCAAAAAAAAAAAAAAAAAAGCTCAGTTAAACCTTCTGTTGCAGCTTTTCTCAGTCTTGAACATCCTCCTGGTGGTTTTTAGATCATTTAGTTCAGCTCTCTCCGCTTCTAAATGTGTCTTCATTTAGTATCACTTGCGGCTTTTAGAATTCAGTCATATTTAGCGATGTTCTCACTCCTAAACGGTGTTGTTGTTGTGCCTATATGACTCACCTGATTCAATGTAATTATATGAAAGCTTATGATTTCCAGAATGCCATTATTTTTTACATCATCTTGTAAAAACGTCAAACACTACAACACATGTGCAAACAAGAACCAGTTCATCTGTTAAAAACAGTACTGTGCAAAAGTACTGCGCAGTCCCAATTCACCCCTTGGCCCCTCCCCCTTACCCCTCTGTTTTGCACGTTCACGTGAAGGGGCAGGGGTGTCCCAATTCTCGATGAGTCGGAGGGGGAGGGCTGTTTGGTTCTCGAAACGGAGATTTTCCAGGACCACGCCACAAACAGAGGGGTCTGAGAAATCTCCCATGATTCTGTTCGAATCATCGGCAAAATGGAGGTAAACACAGCAAAAAAGTGCAGCAGCGTGACGAAAGAAACGCACAAATGTGCGTATTTTCTTCGTAAACAACTTCATCTTTCGCTCGTCCATTTAATGCCGTTTCAGTGTGTTCTAGATCGTATTTCTGCGGTTTGCGGTCGATAACCGCAAAAAGATGCCCAAAGCCCGAGGAACAGAGACGGTCACGGCTGCTGACGGCGTGGGGAATTGTTTCGGAAATAAAGTTGCCGCGTCTGTTTGTAGCGGCATCGATGACTGCTGATGACGTAACAGGTCTCGATGGGTTGAACCATTTCGTAGAAGAATGTTTCAACCCCTAACCCTTGCAACTCTGTTTCAAGTGGGAGGGCCAAGGGGGGAATTGGGATTGGGCCACAGACTACGTTCGGAAAGCAGGTCTTAATGCACAGTTCGGATTTTTTTGTGTGTGAGCTCGTTCATTTTACACATTAAATGCGACTTCTATCAGTTTTGAGTATGAACCGAATGCGACCCTGAAGTGACCCGCATGCGCAAAAGAGGTCCTGACGTAATACGTGGCCATGCAGGTACGCACTGTGATTACGGGAATAAATATGGAGGCGTCTCATCTCTGTGTGTAGCGGCTGTTGTTTTTCCCGTTCCCCCCCCCCTCCTCCTGGGACACAGAATTGTGACGTTTGTCCCATTTCAATGACATAAAGGTCGGATAAATGCGACCTTTTGGCCGTTCAGACTCAAGTCGCGTTGTAAAATATCAGATACGTATCGGATTCAGGACCAGATATTGAAGTGGCCTGGGTCGGATTTGTGCTGTTCAAACTGTCATTTACAGATTGGATACAGGTCACACATGTGGGCGAAAAAAATTGTATTTGGGCCACATTTGCCTAGAGTCGGAACGTAGCCTTAGACTTCGACAAACTTTATTGATCCACAAAGGAAATTACTTGATCACAATAGCTCAGTTGCATATAAAAACACCCTTGAAAAGACACTGGCAAAAAAGGAAATTAAGTGTGAAGAGATAAAAGCAATAAATAATATAAATACATTAATAAAACAGAAAGAGACAGGCTTATAATGAGTATAATATCTATGTCTCAGTCTCTAAATTAAAATAAAGCAAGAAAATACAGGCAAATGTTGTGCACAGTATTGAAATGTCACAAAAAAACCGAACTAAATGGATTCTACAGGCAAAGGTCGGGGTTTAATTTGACCTCTGTTCCCAAGATAAAACATAGTCCAAACAATAAGAAACATCTGACTTGTGTTGAATGAAATCGAACCAAAGATTAAAGAGCTCGAGGCGTGTTAAGTGCAAATTCTGGACACTTGAGTCTGTTTTTCTTTTTATGAAATCCATATTTTTTCATCCTTTTCTCGTATTATTTACAAGTAAATTGACTCCAGATTGACGGCGTTTCCACGGTAACTACGGAGCCTCTGAACGTCCAAATGGGTCATATCTGATGACCATGAAAAGACGACAGACTGTATTTTACACCAGTTATTTAACTGTGTTGATGGGATTAATGGATCGGAAGGTCTTAAAGTTTTTTGACCCATAGATGCTTTTTGAGGGTTCCAATAATTTACTGCTCAGTTGATACATCAGCTGATCAGATTTGGACTCGAAAGAACACGTTATGATGGTCGTTATTTGCAGCGGCGAGAATCGGAATGGCTTTAATTTGCAGATTTGAGCCAAGATAGTAACGTTCCCTAGTCGTGGACGCTATTTTCTTTAAAAACAAAAAAGTTAAAAAAAAAAAAAAAGTAAAATCCAATCACTCCACACTCCACAGCAGATTTTTATCTTAAACTTCCCTGTATTACAACACAATTATGTCCCCACTGTGGACCCCCGCCCCCCTGGACCCCCACCCCGTTCACCACCAGGCCATTAAGCTGATGATCTCATTTCCATATTGCACGACTGACGCCTCGGGGGCTCGTATCCCCGCAGCTTGTCTCTGCAGAGAAAGTGGCGTTGTTTTATTAAAGTGTCCGATCTAATCTGCCGCCTTCAGCGCTCACACTGTCCTCGGGGCCTCGTTTGCACAGATTTGTCTTGGATTTGGTTGAAGAAATACAACGTTTGAATCATTTCAAAACATGTCAGTGATAAAATCAGGGATTGATGACTAAGATACATAGAGGCCATTCTGCAGAACTGGTACAAACTGACATCCCACAACCAAGAAGACGAATTTAAGAAGAGTCCATGTCGGATCACCCAAGAAAATGACATCGCCTCCTCCAGTTTGGATGAAATTCGGCATACAGTCGTGCTCATAAGTTTACATACCCCGGCAGAATTTGTGATTCTTTGTCCATTTTTTCAGAGAATATGAATGATAATACAAAAACTTTTCTTTCACTCATGGTTAGTGGTTTGGTGAAGCCATTTATCATCAAACTAATGTGTTTGCTCTTTTTAAACCCTACTGACAACAGAAACTATCCAAATGACCCTGATCATAAGTTTACATACCCTAGTTCTTCATCCTCTGCATTGGCCCCGCCCCTTTAACATCACTGACAGATGTTAGTCTTTTGTGGTGGTTGTGGATCGGACACCTTCACAACACCTTCACTTCCTTTCAGATTTTGGGTTTTCTTGCGTGAACTGCATGTTTTGACACCTCCCCAAAGTGAGGAGACTGAGATGGACACTCCTTCACCTGCACTTTTTTTCTGCTGTTCCAGTGACAGATACTTACGCCATGGAAATGGTTAGAGATCGCAATATAGTTCCTGTTGAGCACTGATAGAAGTCATATATGGACTTCGATTTAATTAGCTGAGTTCTCCTCCGGTGAAAGTACCGCCCACCTCTATTGGAAGACTGGGAGACTCTACTATAGCAGCAGAACCTGACAACCTAGTACATTCAAGTTGTTATTGACTCTTGATAGAACATGCCGGTGAGCTCCAGGGCCACTGGGCTTATTTTTATCCATCCATCCGATCTGCTGCTAATTTATACCTGATGTGAACTGGGTGGATGACTTCAGGCCGGCCTGCCTATCCACAAACTAGCCCTGATGTGTGTTTTTATTTAACGCAAAGTTACCACGAACCTGCCAAGAGGAGGTGATGAAAACTCCGGTCTACTCTCCGTTTGGAGCTTTAATAAAGTCATACTTGGAAGCGGGCGTTGTGCAGACACTCCTCTCTGAGCCTCATTCATACATATTTTTCTATGTCATCTGTTTGCTCTGGGCTCCTCTTACCCAGAACACACTGCAGCTCTTGTTATGCACCTGCATCTCCCCACCTTAACAACTGCCAGCTGTGCGTTACCTTGAACTTTCATCTTCGTTCATTTGGCTCTTCCTGTTTGACAGGAAACGGCAGGTCAGCTGACTGAGACAGCGGCGCGCACCTGCAGCTCCGAACCCACCGTTATCCGTGGAAACACGCTCTTGTTTTGACAGCAGCCGGCGATTTTACTCGTCCCCTCCCTTTAGTGTGCGGAGCAGCGGTCCACGAGGAGGCCTCCCGCTCTTACTGGCCAAGCCACATGGTTTCCCCACATTTCATCACTCTCCTTCCCCTGTGGGCAGCTGTGCCAACAGCATTCTGTGGCGTGGGAGGCCTCTGAAACTCCGTCTGAGTTTCCTGCATCTCCTGCCCTTGACCCCACCCCATTCCTCCCTCAATGTCTTCACAGGCAATCTGAGAAGTGTCTGAGTTCTCACAGAGAGCGGCCTGTGCTCGGCTAACGCGGTCACAGTCGTCACGGGCCCCTCGAGGGACGCGACCCCCGCTCCGCTGCCCGCCAAAGCCTCCGAGGCTTCGCTCCCCGGACACAAAACATGACCCTGTGATGTCATACTCCGGCGTGTACGTACGTGTGATCCTTGGGAAAGGCTGATCGTATGTCACCGCGCAGAGTAAACGAACTGTCCCGAGGAGTTTAGACGCTGGCGAACAACAGGTTTGAAGGTTCACAGCTGAACCCACTCAGTCCTCTGGAGGGGTTTGGTCGCCTTTTGTAAAAGAAAAGCTCACATTTACAGACTGTTTAGTGTCTGAATTATGCCACGGCTTTTGGAGGAGCTTCTTTTGTCCAGTTTTCATGGTTAGAAACAACACAGTCAACATTTATAAAGCTTTTATTTAGTATTATTGTTATTATTAAGAATATGAAGGAATTATCAGATCCAGCATTTAATCAGTGTTCAGCTCACAGGACTATATGATCGGAAGTTTTACCAATATTACAATGAGAAAAGACACTTTATTTTGTAGTAGTAATGCTTCCTTTCTTAACCCCTCCTATTAGCAGGTATTTGATAATAAATACTGATAAAATGTTATTGTATGGTAATACTATTTAAGCTTTTGTGCAGAATGTTGAATGAATGCAAATAGAGTGAATTTCCTTTTTTTTTTTTTAAAGTTTAGTTTAGCTTAGTTCTAAATATAGTTATCTTTGTCCTTGAGTAGCTACTAAAAACTGACATCAGTACTGACCCCTTCCCCCCCCACACACACACACACACTCCAAAAAGGAAAAAAAAATGACTTAAAGTATTGTTTTTATTAGATATAAATAAATAAATAACGGCAGCAAAATTAGTTGTCAATGTTTTTTGTTTCAAGTAGGATTAAAAAAAAAGAAGTTGACATTTGTGTTTGATCCACTGTTGTTTTGGGACCTATTTATTAAGCTATGCCAACTGTAGCTAGCATCGCCACTGTGACTGTGCAGAAAAGAGGCATTTAAGAGCTAAAGAACAACCATGAGGAAATAAGGAAGTTGCACAAAACCAACCATTGTCTTCTAAATGGAAATGAAAGTGCACGCTGTTATCATTCCAAGCATAAAACACAATCCAACACACATTTGTTATCAGCACCAAAGCAGGACTGGGTACTGAATATGGAACTAATCCAGTTAGTTGAATTTTTGGTTTTGGAAAACCATGAAAAAAAGGCATAAATCTCATTACATTTCTTTATTAAAGCAGTGTATGACTTTCTTCACATTTATTTTTCTAAATTTGTAAATCCCCAGTAATATCCTAATTATCACTAGTCCATTAGTGAAAAACTTCGAAGATAACTTTTCGTTTCAGAAATGTTGTGGCGTTGTGGGAATGGGAATTGCACGCGGCGGCAGTTTCGCTGTCTCTTCGTGAGTGTTGAACCTAAATGTGGCCTTTACCTCCACCCTGGGGCGCCGGTAGCAATTGTAGGTTCTGTGAAAGCTAAACGTTGTGGGTCCTTTATAAAATTCAGTATGTGGTAGATTTGTCGGAGCGGGGGGGGGGGGCAGTCCATACCAAACGTAACTAACGCTGGCGTGAATCTAAATTGAAAAATAACATGCTTTCTCTGTACCACACCCGGCTTCTATTCCTCTATTATACAGCAGATCGTACCCAAAATTTGACCAACTTCTACCCTGTATCCACTGGACCCCTCCACCGCTCCATGGGCCCCCCCCACAAATGCAGGGCCCCATGAGTTTATCACGTTTACCCCCCCTTTACAGCGCCCCAGCCTCCATCCACCGACTAGACTCCTTTAAAACAACCCATATTCATATGTACATTTATGTTAAATTTATTGTATTTGTTACTTTTTCTGTGATTAATGACCATTGATGGGTGCATAT
>JAPQRP010000013.1:29261221-29275835 GCA_037367295.1 Apogon hyalosoma
TGTCTTTTATTGATTGTGATCTTCTCTCTCAAATAAATTTATATTTTTTTTTATTATTAATTACTTTTTTTTTTTTTTTTTTTTAATCAATTACTATCCTGATGCCATTTGAATTCCAGGCAACCCCAAGGTTGAAAAACACCCCTCATACCCTTGAATGCCACTTAAAGATATGCATTCATTATGTTTCTCGCTCTTTATTTTTTGGGGGGGGTTTGCTGTTACAGCTTGGACAACGATGGACCTGTGGAGATACCGTATAATCAATCTAGAGCAATTTCATAACAGACAAATCCTTAAATTTTGATCCAGCTTCACAAATCTGAGAGTTTGATACTTTATTAGTTATATCTGGAAGTAAACTTGGTGTTCTGGATTGCTAATAGAAGCAAAGTTTTACATTAAATGATCAAAAACTGAAGAAGTCTTGAGTGCAGTTTCAGAGAGGCCAACAGTCTCCCTTTCTTCTTCTACAATCTTATTAAACAATGAACAAACCATAAATTATCCCGTTTTCCTCTTTTTATGTCTGTCGGTGCCACTGTTTAGTTTATTTATGTAACTCATTCATTTCTGACTCCAATCGTCACCAACTGACAAAACTCTCCAGCGTTTGAGGAAGTGAAAAACAATTCCAGCCTCTTCCCCTTTTAATGGATCTGCTCTAGAGTTCATCTTTGGCCTGTGTCCGACCCTTTCACCAAGTTTCATGAAAATCAGGGCAGTAGTTTGTGTATGTTGCAGATAAACAAGAGTGATTACATAACCTTCTTGGCAGAGTGAATATTTTGCAGAATCTTCTATGCACGCAGATGTACCTCACATTGGTATCACTTTATGACTCAGCCAATATGCAGTAGAGCTAATGCCACAGAAATACCTGCAAGACACAGTCTAGTTTGAGCATGTTAGCATTTAGCTCCGTGCCTTCTGAAACCACTGCGAGGCTGTGCACACGCTGATGCACTGCAAACCTGTGTAACATTTAGAAAAGTGGACCACAGGGGGATAATTCAAGGAGGGTCAGGGTTCGACCAACTCCTTTAGCTCTCAAGTGAGCATGCAAACGTACCCAGCGAGCACTTGGGTTGGTAAGACTGAAAATGGCAAAGCGAGTTGAACTGCAGTGCGTTTTCACTTCCACATGGTACGTCCACCCTGTCACCAAAAGTGGAACTCTATACGGTGTTTTGTTCTTGCTCGTCCATGTGGAGGATTATCAGTCATCTGAGAGAGTGCGTTTCCTCAAAGTGCTCCACACTGGAGCGCACAGAGACGAACAGAGCAAAGTCAAAGTTGTGTAACTGAATCCTCAGGGGCTAGCTGGGAATAGCTGACCTTGCGGTTATCAAAACAACTCTCTTCACATTGGTGCTGCGCCACGATTACAGTAAAACAGCTGATTAGCGGCAGATGTAAACCTATATAATCATCAGCGAAGATTTTTACTACCACGCAGTTTAGGCTACATCAGGTAGGAGTCGGAATCAAAGTGGCACAAGATGTTCGTGTGATGCCTGCAAGGTCAGACGGTGACTGTTTGAATGGCAGAACAACTGCAGGCAGAAAAAAGGAAAACAGAGACGGTGTACTGTATGTGAAACAAAAGAGCACTCTGTGCAGAAGATGAGACACCGTGGGAAACAAAGGAGGCGACATCAGAGGTGGTGGGTGGCGGGGTGGAGTGTGTGCAGGGGGGGGGCAGCATCACAAGACCCTGAGAGAGCTGACATACTGGTGGTGGTGTTTGTGTTCAGCATATGATTTCCATTACTAACACTTATCACGTCAGGAAAACAACTTTAAATACAAGGATGTTTGTAGCAGAGGTCTAATATAGAGCAGTGTAGTTCAAGGATGTCTGGCAGCTTTAACTCGTGGCCCCTGAATAGAAAAGCACTGATCAAAGCCTGGAGTTGGAGGAGGTCAGGTCCGCTTCTACTTACACTGTGCGTGACCGTTAACCACACAGATCTGAGTTCAGCGGCACAGATAACCAGGGACGTGCAGGAGGAGAGGAAATGCTTGTTTATATATTACACTTAATGACTCAGTGACAGACATGGACTGAAAAACCTCACCCCAGAAATCATTGTAAAATGGAAGGGAGGCTCGTAAACACTGTGTTTACACAAACAAACAGGATGTAAAATGACACTTTCCGTTCCTAGATGTAGTTTATCTGTATCTGGATTCTAAACTGTAAACCAGTGATAGCGTGGAACCAAGTACGTCAATACTCTAGTTTTTACTCCATTTGTCTGACAAGTTTTGTAACTTCTTCAAATCTCCAAATTTTTGAGATGAACTTAAGGCTTATGTGTCCTATATGGATTGAGATAATTGTCCTCCTAATGACGCTAAATTACATCTGTAACCCTCATGCCTCCCTCAAAAAAAAAAAAAAACACAACTCTGGTCACCCTTATGGACAAAAATGTACACGCACACAAAAACTACTATAAAGTCATCATGCATCAACATTTTTTCTTGCCTTTTTTTTTTTTTTTTTCATAAGTCTTTTAAACAGCTTCCCCCCTGCCCAAAACTACCAAACGTTCAACACGTTTCAGGATTTTAACCCTTTAAATGCCAGTTTAATAATTACATTTCAGAGTGATTCATTACAAAAAAAAAAAAAAAAAAAAAAACCACAAAAAATATTATGGAATATTTTCCATAAAATACATAGTAGGTGGATGAAACACTGGTGGTTCTTAGAGCCTTGGACATGTCAAAGATTATCAACAAAATTGATTTGATCGCATTGGTATTTTTTTCTGTAGTGTCAGATTCTCCCTCTGGTCACCCTCGCAGACAAAAATCTTTAAATTTTTGAGATGAACTTAAGACTTACGTGTTCTTTACGGGTTGAGATAATTGTCCTCCTAATGACGCTAAATTATGTCTTTAACCCTCATGCCTTTCTCAAAAAAAAAAAAAAAAAAAAAAAAAAACCTTTGGTCACCCTCATGGACAAAAATGTACACGCACACAAAAACTACTATAAAGTAATCAATCAACATTTTTTCTTGCCTTTTTTTTTTTTTTTAAATAAGTCTCTTAAACAGCTTCCCCCCCTGCTCAAAACTATCAACCATTCAACAGGTTTCACAATTTTAACCCTTTAAATGCCAGTTTAATAATTACAATTCTGAGTGATTTATTACAAAAAAAAAAAAACACAAAAAATTGAATATTTTCTATAAAATAAATAGTAGTTGGATGAAACATTGGTGGCTATTAGAGCCTTGGATAGGTTGAACATTATCAACAAAATTGATGTGATGTCATTAGTATTTTTTTCTGTAGTGTCAGATACTCCCTCTGGTCACCCTCGTGGACAAAAATGTCCACACAAAAAACAACTAAAATCATCATACATCAACATTTATTTTTGCTTTTTTTTTAACATAAATCTCTTAAAACAACTTCCCCCCTGCTCAAAATTACTAAACACTCAACAGTTTTCAATAAATGCCAGTTTAATTATTTGAATTCTGAGTAATTTATTACAAAAAAAAAACAACAACACAAAACATGGAATATTTTCCATAAAACAGATAGTAAGTGGATGAAACATTGGTGGTTATTAGAGCCTTGGACATGTCAAAGATTATCAACAAAATTCACTGGATTTTTTCTGTACTGTCAGATACTCCCTCTGGTCACCCTCGTGGACAAAAATGCCTCACTGACTTAACCCTAACCCTAACCCTCGATGATTTACTGGAAAATGTATTGTCACAGCTGAAAATGGGCTGTTTTTCTGAGCTATTTGAAATGCTGCTTTTTTAGAGATACATGGTTCTCACAGAACAGGAACAATACAAACATATCTTCCACAATGTGATGCTTTGCTGTAGATTTTACTGTGAACAGTATATAAAGTTGTTAAATGAGCTCAACCTTAAACATCCACAGCAGTAAAATGTAACATATACATTAAAGTAGCAGTAAAATGATTCCAAAAACATCGTATATAACAGTAAAACACTCACACAGGCCATTAAACTGTATAATAGCCACTTACTCTTTATACTTTATAATAATACTTACATTCTTTTACACAAATTAGGTCATGAATACATAACTTTTACTTAAAGCGCATTATTTTCACAGTTACTAAGCAGAGGATCTAAACACTTTTCCACACACTGCTGTAAATAACACCCATAACATGTAGCCTAGCTGGAGAATCACAATGATTCCTCATCTTTCTCCTGCTTTTTTTTTTTTTAAATCTGAGGCTGTGTGCTTTGAGTGGGCGAGGTTTATAACATAATTATAAGCATTCCTCGTTTCCATGACATAAGTTGAATACCACACAATTATAAAAGCCGAACCTAGCCCCACAGTCTTTGAAACCCAGTCAAACTTATGACATTTTGTGACTATAAAACATGCATGTTGAGTAGCGCTCTCTGTGGGCTTTTTTTTTTTTAAATGTGCACAGACAGGCCTGAAGTTCTGCCAAAAGAGACGCCTGACGTCAGAACCATCTCACCTCCATAACGATGTGGCCGCTATCTGGAATCAGAGGGAGTCTTTTGCTTCTGCAGCCTGATAGCTCTTTATCAGGGCTGGGGCAGCAACCACCGTGACAGCTGAGAAGTCTAATCTCTGAGAAGGGGAACAGCGTTGCAGGACGTTTCTCACATGTGACTCTGCATCGTCTGCAGCAGAGTCAGCTTTGATAGCAGCCTCCCTAAAACACAACAGTACTGCTGCCTTTAACTAACTGGGCTCCATGTTTCCTTTGTGGTTACCGTCATTACTTTAGGGTGTCAGATATAGCGAGCTACCACACGCCATGAATAAGAGCGAGATAGGACAAGAGAGGAAACCACAGAGCTGATTGGGCTCTTTCTTCTACTTGTGAAACTCATCTTAAGGGCACTATGACAAATGACAGGCTTCTAAAACTCACAAATTGAGGCCAAGTCCAAAAAGTTTATACCATCAGCTTATCCATTACAATAGGTATCTGAAGTGTGGTCACCTCAGAATGCTCTAAATGCTGTTTTCCAATTAGAACGGCTTTTCTGTACATTGCTCAGACTGTAATCCTGTGGGTTAGGCCAATATTACATAAGGATTTGGCAGCTTTGTGTCTGACTGACAATTAGAGTGAGCTAATACTAATCCATATTATAGCACTTGGACAGCTGGTGGTAAACAACACTGTTTGACACTGTCACACCCCATACAGGCTACTGAGCAAACCAACTTGTTAAGAACTTTTCGCCTCTTTCACATCTCTGCGTCTCTTTGATATTGCTGAAATGCATGCATGGCAGTCGGATCTGTGTCCTGCACACAACAATCAAAGGATTGTGGCCATCTGAGTAATCCGAGCATCTGCCGAGCACCTGAGACGGCCCAGTGTGAAACCTAACTGAGGGATTTGTGCTGCGCTCCATCTCTGTAACACTTGTGAGAGGAATGCTGGGTAAAATTAATGTTTAGCTGTCCCATTCCGCAGAAAGATTCCTCGAGAGGAAATATGCATGTTCTTAAGAAGCGTGTTTCCTCCAGCTAGTTGGATTCAAGGCGTCCTTCTTTGGAGCTGCATGGCTTGCAGGGTTATTGTAATTCACAAAAACTAGGATTTAAGATCTGACTAGCAGTCAAAGGATCATTTTGTTCATTGAAATAAAAAAGCACAAAAAGTAAGCAGCATGAACTCAATTAAAAAAGAACTGCAGTTAAAAGCAGCTTTCCCCTCAGTGTTCATGGTCTACAAGAATAAAATTTCTTTGTACATTTATTAAACAATAGTTTTATCATATTTGATGTAATTCATTCAGTCAGACTTTTGGAACTTATATAAATCAAGACTGTCCTTAAGGAACTTGAAAAACTACTACTAAAACTAAATTAAAATGGAACAATGCCTCTAAATAAAACTGCAAAACTACCTAAAAACATAGATGTGCAAATGTAATTGGGAAGTGAATATATTTCAAAAGTGCAATAACTCCGCCTCATGCACATTCAGTCAGTTTCACATGTCATAATGGTTGGTGTGTTGACAGAGCATATCATAAAAGGCCAACAGGCAGTTACCCGGGGCACAAAAAGCCTCCATGACAAACTGAAAACTAGTTCTGTTTTTCTGCTTTCAGTGTGAAATTTGATTTTCTTTCAACTTAAACCCTTCTTTGGCAGCCTTGTCATTAATTAGCCACCACAAAGGGCAGGTGCCACTGGGTTTTGATACGGCCCGATGTCCAAAAAAAGGAATTTATGAAACACATTGTAGGTTGCATGCTAAGCCACAGCTGCCTGCATGTTCACAGAAATTAGGCTATGTCAAACAGGAGGCACCCTCTACATTTAAAGCAGAGAGTGAATAGTCAGAAATGAGCATGGCTGGGAGGCTTCAATAGTAGTTATCAAGCTCAGTTGAGGGTCTGGGTTAGAGCCAAGGTCTCACAGGCATGCAGCTGCCCACTTACCATAAACACAAAGGCTCAGCATGGCTATGCATGGCAGCCAAGGAGGCCTACGTTTTAAAGCAGGCCTGCTGTTTAATTATCTCATACATAATCACTTGCACTGTATACATTTGTTCAGAACAAGAGCTTTGTTGGGCTCTGTAATCGAGGCTTTCAGGCAACCTGTCCAAGTTGGAGAGAAATGTTGTCCACTTGAATGCTAAATCTAACAAAGTCTCTTAATTACAAAAGGCTAAAGACACAACAACCTTCCACTTCCAGAGCAGGATAACACTACGCCTTAATAAGCCCTAAATAGGAAGGAGTTACATCCACATGACAGAGCAATCAAAATTAAGAGCTGACAGGGGAAAAGAAATGTAGAGACGTGTCCTCCCCCACACCACATTTCCATTTACCAGGAGTCCAGGACAGCCAGGAACTATTTTTTCCAGCCAAGTGTTATGAAAAATGTCACAACAGTCACATTACATTAAGCAGGATCTTTGAGCCTCAAAAAATTCCCAGTGATATGGTCACACATCATGTGCGAGCTCTGATAGGCAGCCTCTTTTGTACTGGAGCTCGAACTGTTCAACGCTCTTTCAGATGAGCTTGCCAGCCCTCCAGGTGGATGCTCTCAGTTTTCGAAGAAAAAGCCCTGAAAACTGAGCTTGTCCAACTAACCAGCACAAACAGTCCCTGAAACCCCCTTTTTCCAAAAACCCTCATGAAAGGGAAATGAGTTTGGCAAAGAAATTGGTGTGACGGGAGCTCACAGAATGTTACACACAGGCTACAGAGCAAACAGGATTGTGAACTCGAGAGGAAGGCCACGAACGACTGATGATAAAATATTAAATGTATACACACGAAAGGTAAAACGATCCAACTAGACCATATCTGCTGTGTTTTGTTTTTTTTTTCTCTCTCTGCAGCTTCACATAATTTATGTATGTTTAAACCACTTATGAACTTTGGCTGTCATAATCATGGCCATGGGACACTTTGAGGAGTTCAGGTTTAACAAGCTCTTGTGTTTATGATCCCACTGAGCTCTTAAATTGCCAAATCTGTTGGATAGTATGTCAGCCAGGCCTGTCTTCATACCTGAGGGGAAGGTTAGCTAGACTCAGATAAGACAACAGCATTCCTCTGCTACGACAAAAAGTGTAACATAAACAAAAAGAAGCACCAAAAACACTTGGGATCATATTATGCACGCAGCACCCAATCCCTATGTTTTGTGTTGTATAGAAAGTATTAAAAACCTTTTGTCACATAATAACTCTGACCTTTCCAGCCATGCAGGCACTGCGTGAGGAAAAAACCCTGTTTGAGATCACAAAGTTTTCACTTCAAAGCTAGCTTATTCACACGAAAATGCTTTTGATCCAGTGAAGGTGGTTGGTATCTGTTTGCAAACTTCATGGAACATTTGGCTGCTTTGTCAGCTAATCTGAATCAGTTTACACCTCTTGTCAGTAGCAGGATAAGACAATCACACTGTCAGGGTTATATCAAGTAGGAAAAAGGAGCTTTATCATCTAAAATCTGCTGAGTTTTAGTATTTGCATGGGTGTGAACATGCATCACACTCACCCAAATGAGTAGTATTAAACTTTTCCAGAATATCCAACCCTTTTAATAATCCATGGAGTGTAATAGAGAAGCAATAAAGAGGGAATGAGCCCATAAATAATCAGTAAGTAACCCCTCAGGAGACAAAAGGGGACATAGCTGGCATCGGACACATGAGAAAAGTTGCTAAGCTAACTACGTGAAGCAACTTTAAGTGACACAAAAGACAGCATTCGTCACGTTGAATACGCAAAACTACTTTATCACACATTTGAGCATCACTTCCAACTTTGCCAACTAGCTAAAACTAGCTAAAAACCAGCGTGGAAAAGTTGTAATTCCGCCGAAAAGTGACACTTACACGCATTACGGTGAGCACCTCGGGTCTCCAGGAACACCGGGGGAGCTTGTTAGTTTCTCTCGACCATGGTGAGAGTTTGGTTTTTGCAGAAAGGCAGAAGAACACAAGGCAGGAAGCTTGGACGAGCGGCTCAGGCAGCTCCTGCAAACTACAACATTAGCCCGAGAGTGCAGCTAATGAGCCTGTGACAACATTCACGGACCGTACCATTCCGGAAAGGCGCGGGGGGGGCGAGGTTCGACAACTGATATCTACTACCGTATGTGTATTTTTTTTTAACCATTCTGACTACTTAGTAAACACTTAAACCGTATATTAACTCCCGACTAAGAATTTACCGTCGAAAAGCAAAGTGTTAATCTTTACTACACTTTGCGACACTCGCCACCCCTTTTCTGCCAACTCTTTGGTCGGGTCCGCCCTGCAGTAATGTAAAGTAATCACAGTTCTGAGCTGCGCATATAGACAAAATACTTTCACAATATACAGAGCTGGAACGTGATAACTTGCCAAATGTGTGTGACTGGAGCTAGAACAGAAACTGTGCGTTATACATACATATCTAGAATGAGTTCCAGAGATGTATAATGAGGGTCAGTCTTAAATAAATATGTTTTATTCCAAACAGATGTTGGCCTTCCACTGAGTAAATCCGGTCTTTATCTTACTATACATGCAATAAGGTTTTTATTATATATTCAGGTTTACTTTACACGAGTCACATATACATGCACCGTGTTGTGGAACTCCTCTCTCACATGAATAATTCATTGAATGCAATTCTTAGAAGGAAGCTCCTTTGTATGAAAGTACGACTATTTAGATTAAAATCACCACTTGAGATATTCATTTTTCATCATTACATAAACACACATTCAGTATATGTTTGTTATTTGGGGAATTTTCTGGTTTCTTTCCTCTTATATAACCGTAAACTAAATATCCTCTGTTTGGGAGCCAAACAATGATGACATCTGAGGCTTTGGGAACCACTTTTTCAGCATTTCCTCACACTTTTGGGTCAAATGATTTATTGATTCGCTGAGAAAGTACTCAACAGAATAGCTGACAATGGAAATAATTGTTAGTTGCTGTGGTGATATGACTATTTACTAAACAAAATGACTGTATCTAAATATGTGGGCATACATTAAACATTACACACATTCATCATTTGAGATATTTTCCTTGTATTCAATTGCTTTGCGTTTATGTAACATACTCATGAGTGCTCGCGTGTGTCCTGTAACCCAGGGGTGTCAAACACGCGGCCCGATGAAAGTGCAAAAATTACACTGGAGATATTAACAGTCAGGGTTGTCAAAATCGTTTTAGTTCAGGTTCCACATGCAGACCAATGTGATCTCAAGTAAAATAATAACATAATAACCTTTTAAATAATGACAACTACAAATTTTCTTCTTGAAAGATAAAGTGAAAAAACGTTTAAGTGAAAAAAAATAACATTAAACTATGAAAATACTCGCATTTACAAGCTGTCCTTTCACAATAAAATGCAAATAAGTACATGAATAAAGTAGATCCATTATGATCTGTAAGTTGTGTTAATAATAAGCTGAGACGTAATATTGTAGATACTGGTCTTATTTTAGTTCCAAACTCCAAAATTTGAACAATATTCTGCCTGTTACCAAATGTTTGTGTAACATTGTGTGTAATGTACATGTATAAATAATATATTGAGGCATAAACGGTTACAATTGCACTAATTTTTCAAATGAAATTACAGTTTTTGAGGTTATTCACATATTTTTTGTAAAATGTAAATATTTTCATAATTTAATTTGTTTTTTTTCATACTAAAATACAGACAAAAACTTAGAGTTGGTGTTATTTATAGGTTATTAGGTTATTATTTTACCGGTCTGGACTGATTAACCCATAAAGACGCAATGCTACTTTTGTGGCAGTTCCAAAATATTTTTTTTCTTTATATTTAACTTTTCTTGAGTGATTTATCGCCTCTTATTATGACATAATCCTCTGTATTTTGTGTTTTTTCAGTGAACATCAGGTATTTTCCTATATTTAATTTACTGATCATGTGGATGTTCAAAAACTCAGATCACAGTTGAGGGTTATTCTATCAAAAACAGAGAAAACTGAAGAAAAAGTGACTTTTTCAGCAAAATGCATCATTTACTAAACATAAAACAAGTGTGTCCATCCACTGTCATTGATCCAACTCCGTGGGTTTTACTGGTGGATCAATGTTGTAGAAGATGACGGTGCGGAGCCTCTGAACGTCCACGTGGGTCATATCTGATGACCATGAAAAGACGACAAACTGTATTTTACACCAATTATTTACATGTATTGATGGGATTAATGGATCAACAGGTATTAAACATTTTAGATCAGCAGATGGTTTTGGTGTTTATGGGTTCAGATCAAATTGGGCTAAATGTGGCCCCTGAACCAAAATGAGTTCGACACTCCTAAAAAAAAAATAAAATAAAATAAAATAAAAAAGTAGCTGTTTTTATGTTTTCAGACTACACATGCATATGAACTACCATTAGTGATCATTTTGAGTTAAAGCTCGGACAAAACATCAACAAACACTGTTGATTTGGTCATTTTTTGTCACACCTCGTACAGTTTAGGTTCATTTACTTTTCAGAGACTGAAGTAGGGGCACCGGGGCTGAGGCTCACCCCTGGCAGACACTATTGTTAATCAAGGAGTAACATCTGTTGTGTGCTACTAATCTCCCCCAGACTGTCAGACTGTCCTCCTCAGTTCAGACTGTCTGCCTTTTGTGTTAAAGGGCACCGAGGATTTGTCTCCTCCAGTATGTAGGCTACACTGTGGGGGTGACCCGACTTTTCTCTCTTTTCACCTATATCCCTTCAGCAGTCTGGAACCAGCGCTGAAGTGCAGAATCTATGCTGCTATTGCCATCTGTAGTCTGAAAAAGCATGGGTGACCCTTTAGAGAAAACAAAGTAAAAGGGGAAGTTTGAGTCCACCGCTAGTTTAACCCACAAAGACCAAAATATTTATCTACTGTTTAACACCTGTTGATCCACTAATCTCATCTATGCATGTAAATAACTGGTGTAAAATACAGTTTGTCGTCTTTTCACGGTCATCAGATGTGACCCATTTGGACGTTCAGTGGCTCCGTAGTTACCGTGGAGACACCGTCATCTTCTACAACATTGATTCACCAGTAAAACCCATGGAGTTGGATCAACGACAGTGGATGGACGTGCTTGTTTTTACCGTCAGTTATTGATATCTTCGCTGAAAAAGTCACGTTTTCTTCCGTTTTCTCTGTTTCTGATATAACCTTCAACTTTAATCTGAGTTTTAATGAACATCTACATGATCAATTAATTAAATATAGAAAAATACCTGACAGAAACCTAAAAAAATGCAAAATACAGAGGAAAATATTATAATAAATGCTGATAAATTTAAATTTATAATTTAATTAATACGTAAATTTAACCCATAAAGACCCAAACAGTAACTGGTGACAGAAACCATCTGCTGATCTAAACTGTTTAATACCTGTTGATTCACTAATTCTATCAATACATATAAATAATTGGTGTAAAATACAGTTTTTCATCTTTTCACGGTCATCAGATATGACCCATCTGGACGTTCAGAGGCTCTGTTGTTACCGTGGAAACACCGTCATCTTCTACAACATTGATTCCCCAGTAAAACCCATGGAGTTGGATCAATGACAGTGGACGGAGACACTGGGTTTATGTTCAGTTAATGACATATTTTACCAAAAAAAGTCACGTTTTCTTCCGTTTTCTCTGTTTCTGATTTAATAACCTTTGAATTTACTCTGAGCTTTAATGAACATCGACATAAATATACACAGTAAAAAAAAAAAAAAAACAGTGTCAGTTTGAATTTAGCTTTGTTTCAGACATTTGGTTCCAGTGAAAATTAGAATAAAATTTGCTCTATGGCCATTGTCAGATTTTTAGAGTTACTTCTACTCAATTCAGTGTCAAAATTAACAGTGAAATGTGAAAAAAGTCACATTTTCTTACGTTTTCTCTGTCTTTGATCAACTTTAATCTGGGATTTTATGAACATCTGCATGATCAGTGAATTAAATAAAGGAAAATACCTGATTTATACTTAAAAAAAATGCAAAATACAGAGCCTAATGTTAGAATAAATGATGATAAATCACTTTAAAAAGGCCAAATATAGAGAAAAAATTCCTTTGGGAACTGCCACAAAAGCAACGCTGGGCCTTTATGGGTTAATAATGCGTGTCGTGACCGTCAGAACCACAGGGGGCAGTGTCCACCGGTCATATGGTGCAGCACAGAGGCTCCGTGCACCAGGACGACTGCACTATTTTAGTCATAGTCCAAGTTTGATGGATTGCAAGCCTTGATTTATTTGTTTTTGCCATTTCTCTTTAATTTTGCTGATGTGTCAATAGCAAACATATGGTTGACAGTACATACGTAGTGAGCCTCCAACTCCCGGTGCAGACCCCATGCAGGATGCTGTATGCCATCTGTGGCTCTCACCGGCCTCAGACAGATGGCTACAGGACTCTGGTTACAGGAGCCATCCCTTCTTAGTTCTAATGAACTGTTAATGCCGCCCATACCTGACTAATATCAGCATTTAAAAGGATTCATGTGTTTGTTTTCATTCATAAATTCACGAAAAGGTAGCTTCAGCTTTTAGGTCAACACACACCTGTTACCCTGACGGTATTCAGCGGGTTTGAAGTGTCACGACAGCACGCTCACGTCCTAGATTTCAAGTGCAATTCCCTTTTTTTTTAAAAGTTCGACCGCACGGATGACACTTGAAAAGAAAAACAGTGACACCGTTTGTCAAAAATCAGAAGTGCACGCGTTTCCAAGCTGACTCTTCTGAGCTCTGGGTTCAAATTATTCTCTGATGTTTCTCAGTGGGATACTGGAGTTACAGTTGGAACATAAAAAGAGCATATGGCTTTCATGGAGCTCCATCTACATTTTGCTGCTTCTCATCTATCCCACTAATCCTCGCCTATAATGTTTATAGCCAAGTTAATTGAACTGGCACATCTCTGTGGGTTTGGAGATCCCGTCTTAGAGGCTCTAAAGCATGTTTTTGCCAAAGCATGCACATCTTTAAACCTCCCCACCATGTGAAAGAGGTGCAGCTGTTCTTCCACTAACGGTTCGAGAGCTGTAAGGATGGAGTTCTTTTGTCAGGGGGGGTTTAATTTCAGTCATTATGATGTTTATATGATTAGGTAACCTCACTAATCCTCATAGATCGCTCTACCTTATACACATAATTGACATTAGCAGTAAAAATACTGGCTGTTTTATCAGGTGATGCAGCGCTTTGTCTAAAAAAAGTTAGCGCTGACGTCCGTGTTCGGGTACTTTTTGTGTTACTAAACCCTCACTGCAGTCAAAGAAGCATTTAGATTATTTAATACAAAAATCTTAACCTTTTAATGCAATAAGCATTCAGAAGTGGTCATATACATGTATGGTTTTTTTTTTTTGGTCATTCATGTTTCATTTGTGATTAATTGTAATCAATATCTACTGCAGATATCTATGAATTCTTTTTTTTCTTTCTCCATGTGTGCCATATGGGAATGTTTGATTAGATATGTTCATGTATGTAAAATGTCTTATATATTTGTTTGAGCGAAACTAAATAAAAATTAAGTAAAAAAAAAAAAAAAAAACTATAAAAATCTATGTAAAATAGTGCAGATCAAGTTGAAAATCTGCATTAACCCAAAGCTGCAACTAATCATTATCTTCATTGTCACATCATCGGCTGATTATTTTCTCAATTAATCTTAATCCTGATTAGTCCTCTTCGGTCCTGAACTCGAAGATATTCAATTTACTGTCACAGACAAAGAAAGAAGCCAGAAAAATTCAGATTAAAGAAGTTTCAATCAACAAATATATTTTTTTTAATGTATAAAAAAATCACTTTAATTGATTGTCAGTTATTAACATGATAATAACATGATATTAACAGTATGTGAGTAGTACAGTTGAGGTACTCATTATGATACATTATTATTTAAGTTGCTACACTGGGAAAAAATGCTCCTAAAAACTAGTTAAAAAAATTAATACAAGATATTTTTGCTTGAATTAAGAAAGAAAAAAAAAATCAGCCAGTGGAACAAGTGAAAATGATCTTGGTAAGATTTCTTGAAATCAGATTTTCCAGATCTATTGTCTAAAAATCAG
>JAPQRP010000013.1:29301937-29315154 GCA_037367295.1 Apogon hyalosoma
GGTTATTATCAGGAAAACATGGAAAATGGATAGATATCAGCTCTGAAATTCAACTACTATGAGCTATTTTTGTTGGTATCATTATATTCATACAAACAAATGGACCTTTAGTTGGACCAGGCATTAAAATGAACAAGAAATTGAAGAAAACAAGGGGTGGTCTGAACATTTTTTCCGTGACTGTATATAGACTTTCATTTAATTAGTTGTGTATTGGGAGATTGATCTCCCGCATCAGGACCACAGGACTCTTTTAACACAGAGACAGAGCCTGACGACCTCACAAATGCAAGTTATTATTGCTTTATGATCGATCACGCTACTGAGATACAGGCCCATCCTGGTTTTTTTTTTTTTTTTCTGTAAAAGATTTATTGGATTGTATAGAAACTACAGCTAAATCATCCAATGGAGCATCTAGACGGCATTAGCATCTAGTTACTACACCTGCTACTTAAATAAATCCTAAAAATAAGCTTTATTTTACCGTGGCATGTACAATATGGCTGCTAGTTTCATCTGTGACGAAGCTATCTGTTTATTTGTTTTATCGATATCCTATGGTTCAGTTATGATATTCAGGAAAAAATGGTCATTCTGTTGCAGATTTAGAGGAATGAGCTTTAGTCTTGGATAGATTGTGGTAGTTTCTGGCTCTGCTGGCTCATACATTCATGGCCGTTTGACTAATAAATCTGCCAAACAGAGAATTTGTTTTTCAGGTCGTAGTTGTGTTTGACACTTGAGAGAAGCAGCACTTTTGGAGAGGCGTCGTTGCCTCCAGGGAAGATTTGTGCTGTCAAAATTGGCTAGAAATGACCTTCAGTTGCTCTCCTTAAAAAAACAAACGGGCTTGAACTATTCAAATAAATATTTTTGTGAGCTGTGTTCATAAAACAGCGTACCGATGCAACAAAAGGCATTCATACTGGTGTAGAAGTGTTTATTTAAGCCTGTTTTATCCACATATGACAAAATTATTCTACAAATGAGCTGTGCTGTGATTATCCTTACATCTATGGGTCCATAAATCGGTCTATTGGATTTCTATCAGCACCAGCTCATACCAGTGATGTGTTGAAATCTACATTATATAAAGTAGGGGTGGCAAACATGCGGCCCGTGGGCCAAAACCAGCCCTCCAAAGGGTCCAATGTGGCCCAAGGGATGAATTTGGGAAGTGCAAAAATGACACTTAGGGTATTAATAATTTTAGTTTTTACAGTCACATGGAGACCAAGTAAAATAATAGCATAATAACCTATAAATAATGACAAATCCCAGTCTTTCTGCTGCATCTGTTTGTTTTAGTGTAGGGGTGTGCAGTATGACGATATTAGATCGCAAAGGATTAGAAAGTATCAGCGATCCGACAAAGCAGAGAGATTGAATTAGATTTGAAACGGGCATGTCTTCATTGATATTTTTTTTTTTTTTTACTTTTCATGTATATTGAAAGCTATCTCAAACACCTAGTTGAGTTGTTATGTTCAAGAGTGCATTTAATCAGTGTTGTTGTTGTTTACATTCTTGGCACATGTTGGCAAAATTGCGCAAACTAAATTAAAAATGTTCTGGAAGGTTCTTTGGGCTTAATTATTGTTTTACATAGGGAAAATGTTTGGTTGCACTGTTCAGAAACTTGCAAATTAGTCTCAAAGATCAGTGTAAAGAATCGCGTTAAAATCGAGATCGGGATTTTATTTTTTAAAAATCGTGGTATGACATTTTTGCCTATTTTAGTGTTTAAAAAAAAAAGTAAAATTACATGAAAATATTTACATTTATAAACTATCCTTTAACATTAAAATGTGAATAATCTGAACAAATACAAACAACCTGAAATGTATAAAGAAAATGAAGTGTAATTTTAACAACATTCTGCCTGTTATTAAATGTTTTGTGCATTTGTAGATCTGTTATGATCTGTATGTTGTGTTAATAATAAGATGAGATGTAATGTTGTAGAAATTGTTCCTATTGTCCCAAACTCCAAAATTTTAGCAATATTTTGCCTATTGTTAAATATTTGGGTAACACTGTGTGTAATGTACATGTATAAATGATAAGTTGAGGCTTAATATTGTTAAAATCATTATTATTTAGTTTTTTCAGATTACTCACATTTTTTTTGTGGAAGGGGTGTTTGTAAATGTGAATATTTTCATGATTTAATTATTTTTTTTTTTGTCATTATTTATAGGTTATTATACTCTTATTTTACTGGTCTGGCCCACTTAAGATCAAACTGGTCTGAATGTGGCCCCTGTACTAAAATTAGTTTGACACCCCTGATATAAAGAATATACTTAATCTGCAATATTATCTGTCCAGTTTGACAGGGTTTAACTTGTAGACATTTTTATCTTAATTGTTCTTTACTGTTTGCCGTTCAAAATTCCAAGTATTTCCCAACTGGATTTTTTCGGTTGCTTGGAATGTAACTCACTCACCCTGTGGCTGAGTAGGGTTGTGAACTCTCTACTGTCATTTTTACAGGGTTGTTTTTGACTCCCTTATTCACATCAGCTTAACTTACAGGCCGTCGTAAACCATGCAAAATAGCGTTGAGCGACTTTTGTCTGTGATTTTTTTATTTTTATTTTTATTTATTTATTTATTTTTTGTTTTATCAACTCTGCCAGGTCAGATGCCAAGCTAAAGCTACTTGCATAGAGGTGATACATTTAGAAAAATATAACTTTGTCAAAAAAAAGAAAATTACCAGGTGTTCTCAGGTCGACACTAAGTACATTTATTTGAAAATGACCCTGAAAAATACATACATATTCTTGAATGTTTTCATATTTTCTCTTTTTTTATTTCTTTCTACCTGAGAACTACCTCAGAAAATGTTATGTACACATAATGACAGTAAACATTCTTGAAAAGTCTTTGAAAAGTGCTTGAATTTGACCTTGAAAAATGTGTATGAAACCTGAATATTCGTCTTGATTTTTTTATTTTTTTTTTTTTTTTTTTTTTTTTTTTTAATTTGACCAGGATGTGTATAAAAGATTTGACAGAATACTGCTTATTTATAGTTGATTTTTTTAAAATTGACGCCATATCCCTCTGTGGGTCTGTAACAGATCACATTCATTCCTGCTGCATATGGATCTGACATTATTTTCTTATAAGCAGAATACATGTCGACCGTTTCAAAGTGAATGTTTTCACCCCACTGGGGCTTTGAGAGGATGACGGCCAGTCTTGTCGCACAGCATTGCTGAGAGAACAGCAGCTCAATGTCCCTGTGGCATTGTGTTTTCAGTGATGTGACATGCACTTCGCTTTTCAGAGCTACCAGTTGTATTCAGATTCAGAGGCGACATTGCCGCTGGGATGAAAGATTATGCAGGCTCCACTGATAGATTAGAATTTTTTTTTTTTCTTGTTATGCCGAGCAGTTCTTTTACAGACTGAGTTTGGCCTTGGGCCAGCTGCAGGGCTCTGTCTGTTTTCTCTCTTTTGACAAAGCCAGCGCCATTCACTATTGAGCTGGAGAATAGCCACCAGTGTTTGGCTTTGTATGCGCACAGTTCAATACACACAAAAAGGCAACATGCTGTACTGAGCTCGTGCTTACAGTGTGCCATTGATAAAATGTCAGCCAGTAAATGGAATAGCGAAGAACATCCCCTCTGTGTGTCATTACTGCAGCATTACTGTGGCTTTTGTTGCAGCGTACCATTACTTTATAATCAGCATGAACAGAATGGCTTTCCCATGTGTCTTTGCAGATATAGAGGACTTGCCGCCCGCTGTCCAAGAGAAGCTGTTTGATGAGGTGTTGGATCGAGATGTACAAAAAGGTACCCAGCGTTTCTTCATGCTAATATGTCTGTAAAGGAGCAGGTTATTCCTCATTTGCACAAATTACTATCACAGATCATATCAAGATTAACTCATTTTTTTCCCCCCCTGTGGAGGATGCAAAATCTGAATTTAAGTAAACGGACTCCAAGCTGAATAATAATATAAAGTCAATACTGTGGAAGTCATGGCTCAGGTTTATAAAATTAAAGGAGTGATATTTTGCTTTTTTAAATGGAGTTATGCATTTTCAAACATGTCCCTGTGGTCTCCATAAACTGTAAATGCTACGCTTGGGTCTGAATTCTTCATTAATTCAACTCCACAGGTCCATCTCCAACCCTATTTCTGAGTAATGACACCAGAAAGGTGGTTTGGAGCGCCGGCCCTTGGCACAGAAGCCGGGTCGGACGTTCGAAGCTATAAGTTTCACTTTCAGTTTCCGGTTTTTTGCAGCTTTGTGGTACGACAGAGTCCACAGGTTCCTTGAGAGCAAAAATGGTTTTTATTTTTTAACTCAAGTTGGTAAAATCCAGTGAACCTGCTCCTCTTCTCCTTCACCGTGCCTCTGCTGCGGTGCTACTGTGAGATCACGTTCACAGCACCTCAGGAAATACTGTGAGGCATTTACGCACACCGAGTAAATTACAGCGTTTGCCATAAATGAACACTGAACATTCAAAAATGCTTAACATACACATACATAAACAACATAGTAACGGAGCCGCCCCCCCTTCACCGGTCTCCTTCACTGTTCCGAAAATGTATCGAACCAAAACAGACAAATGCATATGTGTGGACATTAGAACTTTACTAAACCAACAAACCTAATGTTGGACCAGGACTTTTGCATAATACAGTGTTTAAAAACCCAAATCTACTGCTCCAACCATCTCACCACGTCCTGCTTCGTCCGTCCTCACTGTAATTAGGTTAATTGGGAAATGTGTTAATTTTTCCCTCCACACACACGGAGCAAATGACAGACTCCCATGACTGCACTGTGTGAATGAAGGCGGGTGGGTATACGAAGGTACCAGAGGACTCGTACGACCTATTTAAGCCTCCGAAAACTGGGTTACTAGGCAGAGACGTTTCACGGTTCCCAGATTTTCGCGCTGAAAGTAGCCAAAGAATCAGCAAAGGTGTTTTTCATATAGAATAGTAGCCGAAGACCGATTCCCTACAGACGAGCGGCGGCAGGTGTACACATCTGCAGCTTTGGGGCTCCCATACCAGCTCTTTCAGAACAATATCAGTTCTTGACGCAGATCTTTTCTGGTTTGTTTTATTTGTTATTACCGGTCAGTTGGCAAAAAAGTATCGCACTACGTTTTCTCACTTTAACCCTTTTAAGACAGTTGTGTCTCCGGTGCCACATTTTGCATTCACCATCTCTGTAACGCCTTAACAGTTTGTGCTATTGAGGAAAACTGCGTCTGAAAGCTGAGAACTGGAGTTTTCGATTGATGTAGAACACATTATGATAGAGGCCTTGCTTGCCTGTGGGGGTGAGAGGGACTCATATTACTTTTAGCAGCGTTTTTGAGGTAAATTCTTATAAATAATTGTGTATATAATAGGAATAGTGCTGTTTTGGAGTGTTCTACCCGTGTGTTTTGCCATGTTTTTGTGGAGTTCAGCCTCTATTTTCACTGTTTTTATCTGTGTTTTCAGGGTTTTTTTTTTTTTGTAGTCCAGTGATAGTTATATTTTAGCTGAAAATGTTATAGAAATAAATGCATATTTATTTATATGTAAATATATCATCAGAGTGCTAGCCAGGGCAGAAAAGGATGCACTCTATTGCAAACAGATCACAGATGTCTTTCTCAGTGGCTCTAACTAGATAAAAAGTGAACGGACACTATCACACAGACTGAAAATGACTAGAAATAATAAAAAATAAAAAGCTGTAACATAGATACAATGTTTCAGCGCATGCAAAATAGTTGAAACTTTATTTCTGTAATCTCATAAAATTTTGTTATGAACATTTACAGTTGTTTTTCATAATAAATACGATAAAAATGAGAGTTGATTTTTTTATTTTTGCAATAACGCACTGTTTTACGCATTTATTACATATAATAAGGGTAATTAATGGCCAGATATTGAAAATGAAGTTCTTCCTGAAAAAAGGTGCAAAACAATTGGCAAAAAAAAAAAGATATTTCAAATCTATGCAGCCTAGTAGTCGTTATAGGGTTAATTTGTAGCCACAGTGAGAACTTCCCTGTGGCTAACAGCTAACGGCTAACACTTACCCATGTTGTTTTTATTGGTCTAGTCAGAGCTGGGTTGAAAGGGTTATCATGATAGAAATGTTACGTGACAGGTGATTTTAGGAAATGATGCCTTTTGTGTTTTTAAAGCCGATCTTTATCCCCGAGCAAAAGTTGAGTTATCTGCGGCTTTAAATTATTTGCGAAGGATGAGAATATCGAAATGAAAATGATGCAAGAGACAGAAACAGAAACAGTCCTGTGTTGACTCTTATTTCAAGACTGGACTGACTTCAAAGTGTACTTATATTGTTCTTTTGCTTTATTATGCTTGATTGTGGTGAAAACCGAAGAGTATAACCTGAGTGAATATTTAACAACGGCCCTGATCGCTATTTGAATGAATGAATATTTTTTATTTCGGTCACGTACAACACACATACATATAAAGAACATACAGTTTACACGGTTGGTAACCGAAAAAAGAAGAAGCTAAAGTCAGAGGGTTTTCATGCTTCCCCTACTCCCATCTTTTGAATTACTTGAATTTGCAGCAAATAAAACAATAACACAAATGAATCTACGTTCAGTTTTTTAAGTCACTTAGGGATTATTTTCCTTTTATAACCCTTGACAATTTGAGAAATGAAAGCTTTTTTTTTTTTAAATTTGAGGAAATCCCGTATTTATTTTTTGGGTATTGCGCTGAAAATGTTGGCGAACCAGCGCCGTATAATGACCTCCAACTCATGTTCTGTTCATCTGCATCAACAGAATTAGAAGAAGAATCCCCCGTCATCAACTGGTCTCTGGAGCTGGGCACGCGCCTGGACAGCCGGCTTTACGCCCTGTGGAACCGGACCGCCGGGGACTGTCTGCTGGACTCGGTGCTTCAGGCCACCTGGGGCATCTACGACAAGGACTCGGTCCTCCGCAAGACCCTCCACGACAGCCTGCACGACTGCTCGCACTGGTGAGACGCCAAAGCGGGATCTGAAATCCAGCAAATACCGATCCCAGTGCTTTAAAGATTAGAAGAAGCACTCGCTCGAAAGGTGTATTTAAAAATATTAGCCTGACACTGAACGCAACTCTCACATAATCCTCACTGCGTGTTTAAAACTCAGCAGGAAGTGGCTTTGGATAGATGTACTTAACTTTACGAATGAATAAAAAAACACCTAATTTGCAGATTAAAGGAATGGAAAACTCTGAACTGTTAAATTCAATAGACTTTGTTGTAGAGTCGACTCAGTCAGAGGTGGAGTCCTGCATGTTTTTGTGCTCATTTGCTTGATATTTTTTGCTTCACAGTTCAGAGTGTCACTGTCGTCCCACTGCTGCCTCTAAATGGTTTAATAATTTGACTCGGAGGCTCAGTATCGCACCATTACTGCAGAATATTTACATACCCCCACAAAGTCAAAGAAAAGGTGCACATTTGGTTATCAAATACTGAGTACGGATGCAGGAAAACTGATTTCTGTTCAATTTAGTTACAGCTAAATTTGAGGCTATATTCATTATATTGAAAAAAGTATTGGGACACGTTGAATTCAGGTGTTTCTTTTCTAACAGGGTCTAGGATACAAAACAATAATGACAAATGGCTTAATACAAAGACTGAAGATTCAAAGATTTCTCTTTCGTCAGTTCATGTGATGCTCAAACACAGAGAACTAAGATGCTGTTTCTTTCTCACCTTGGTCAGTGTCATGCACTTAAGAGGTAAAAAATAGAATAAGAATAAATAAACAGTATAAAGAATAAACTAAAACAGGATTTAATGTGTATATGTCAATCTGTTTGCAGTAGCAACAGTAGTACAACACAATAATGATAATATAGTTTTATATTGTGATAAATATCATTGCAAAGGTTAATTTTGTAAAGTTATCTTTGCTTCCAAAATGCCTCAGAGATGGTTTTTACTTAATTTCTCTGAACAGATTTTTTTTCCATCCATGACTATAATTTTAAATGTACTACCTCTGAATTTGTAAAAGATTTTTCGTGCTCTGACTGTAAATCATAATTTTCTACCACAACTAACCATCTACTTTTTTCACATCTCATTAAACTTTAAGGAAACATCGAGGTTTTTATCTCAAATCAGCATGAACGGGACATCTTACAGCTGTAGCCATGATATGTCCCAATATTTTTATCCCTATAGTTTATAAACATTTTTGGAACCAAAGATTACACTTTAAGAAAATAGATGGTTGGGAAAAGTCAGTAAAAATCAGTAAAATGAACAAAGTAAGCATCAAATTGAATAAAATAAGCATTAAAATGAACAAAAAAGCATCAAAATGAATAAAATAAGCATAAAATAAGCATCAAAATGAACAAAATTAGCATAAAAATGAACAAAATAAGCATCAAAATGAACAAAAAAGCATCAAATAAAATAATCATAAAAAATTTAGAAAATAAGCATCAAAATGGACAAAATAAGCGTCAAAATGAAGAAAATAAGCATCAAATGAACAAAATGAGCATTAAAAATGAATAAACTAAGCATTAAAAAGGAATAAAATAGTATCTAAATGAACAAAAGCGTCAAAATGAATAAAATACGCATCAAAATAACAAAAATGAAGAAAAGAGCATCATAATGAGCAAAATACACCCAAAAAAGAAAGTAGACTGTTAATTGTGGTAGAAAATTATTATTTACACTCAGAGCACGAATAATATTTTATAAATTTAAAAAGGTGGAACATTTAAAATCATAGTCACAGCTTAAGTAAAAACCATTTCTGAGGCATTTTGGAAGCAAAGATAACCATTTAAACCAAAGTAACCAATGTTATGTAACATTCATCCCAATATAAAAGTATATTATAATATTTGTCATTATTGTTAGAGAAGAAACACCTGAATTCATCGTGTCCACATGCTTTTGTCCATATAGTGTATTTACAACGTTCTTTATATAATTGTCAGATTTTAGCCTAAAGTGGTGTCAATGTTTTTTGTTTTTTTTCAGGTTTTATACGCGCTGGAAGGAGTGGGAGTCGTGGTACTCGCAGAGCTTCGGTTTGCACTTCTCGCTGCGAGAGGAGCAGTGGCAGGAGGACTGGGCGTTCATCCTGTCTCTGGCCAGTCAGGTAATTATGGGGTTCCTTCTGGTCAACTCCCTTCCTCTTATTCACAATCAATCGAAGAGGCAAAAAACGTTCCAGCGGTGCACGGTGGCTTAAGCGCTGAGAGTAAAACCAGCACCGGACGCTTCGGAAAGCCGAGCAAAGAACAAGGACGCAGAAACCGCCCGCGATGACGGCTTTAGTTACTTTAACAGAGGTGTAAAATTAGATGCAAAACAACAGTAAAAGTGAATACGAAGCAGAACGTAGACCAGGGGTGTCAAACTCCAAATAACGTCAACTTCAAACTTTCCTCTATGTTTTACAGTGGGGAAAAAAAAAAGGAAAATGACATTATGAAAATGTTCAAATCTACAAACTACCCTTCAAAACAATTCGACTAACATATACCAAATGAAACTTGAGAAAAATAGCTGCGATTCTAACAGTATCATGTCCCAGTTTATCATTTACACATGTACATTACAACTCACAGATCAGAGTGGATCTACAAATACACAAAACGTTTAGTAACAGGCGGAATATTGTGAAAATGACACAGACTTCTCTTAAGACACTTCAGGTTATTTACGTTTTTGGTGAAATCAAAGTTTTAGTGTAAATAGAGTAAAATGACATGAAAATCTTTACATTTACAAAGAGAGAAATATGTCGTTGTCATTATTTATAGGTTATTATGATCATATTTTACTGGTCTGATCCACTTTAGATTGAAAATGACTGTTAATATCTTTTTTTTTTTTCTCCAAAGTTTTTTTTTTAATTGAAATTAATGTACATAAATTATAACAACATAGTTATATACCCCCACTACAACCCTGCTGCACCTCACACTCCAACAAAAATACATAAACGTACACATCCAAAATGAATACATAAAATAAAAAAAATATTATCCTTAGTTATAATGAGAAATTGTCTGTGTCCATCTTTTTAATATATGATAAAACATTAGAATGCATAGAATTTGGCTGCGTTGCCTCTTATTTTCTCTAATGTCAGATTGTTAAAATCTTTAGTGTAATTTTCACACTTCACAAATTCATCCCACGGGCCGGATCGGACCCTTTGGCGTGCCAGATTTGGGCTGCGTGTTTGACACCCCTTCGCTAGACCCCCCTTAGTCGGACCTGTAGGACGACCGGCAGCTCATGTGCGTGGTTGGCAGCGAGCGCCGAAGCAGCACTCCTTCCCAAACATGTGACCTGGGGATTACAGGCTCAGAGCCACTCCACGGGCAGCATGAACAAACACAGCCCCGCAGACCATGTGACCAACTCATCCAAAGCCCCGACGGCGACGGGGAGATGAGGTCGGAGGGATAAGATCAGCCCTTATGTCTCTTAAGTGTGCGCGTCTCTTTTAAACATGAAACGTTATGGTCGCTGGTCTATTTCAAATGGGTTATGTAACGTACTTTCTGCTTGTTCAGACGTACAGATGACCGATGAGGGGGGCGGAAAGTGACACTGAGACGGCAGAGTTTTGCAATTCGATCACAGGACCGTCACCCCCTCCTCCCCCTGTTTATTGAAATACTTACTCGATATGGATAAAAGTACTGGGACACGTTGAATTCGGGTGTTTCTTCGCTAACATGGGTCTGGGATACAAAACAATACTGACAAATATTATTATATAGTTTTATATTGGGATGAACGTTACATAACATTGGTTAGTTTGGTTTAAATGGTTATCTTTGCTTCCAAAATGCCTCAGAAATGGTTTTTACTTAATCCGTGATTATGATTTTAAATGTTCTACCTTTAAATTTCTAAAATATTATTCGTGCTCTGAGTGTAAATAATAATTTTCTACCACAATTAACCATCTACTTTCTTTTTTGGGTGTATTTTGCTCATTATGATGCTCTTTTCTTCATTTTTGTTATTTCGATGCTTATTTTATTCATTTTTAATGTTTACTTTATTCATTTTTAATGCTTATTTGGTTCATGTGATGCTTATTTTCCTCATTTTGATGCTTATTTTCTTCATTTAATGCTAATTTTGTTTATTTTGTATATTTTGATGCTTATTTTATACATTTTTATGATAATTTTGATGCTTATTTTGTCCATTTTGATGCTTATTTTACTCAAAATTGATTTTTTTTTTAATTTATTCATTTTTTTTATCCATGCCTGTGATTTTAAATGTTCCTCTAAATTTCTAAAATATTTTTTGTGCTCTCACTGTAAATAATAATTTTATACCCCAACTAACCACTTCCTATTAATCTTTAAGAAAATATTGATGTTTATAAACTATATGGACATAAATATTGGGACACGTCATGTCTACAGCTGTAAGATGTCCGGTTTATGTGGATTTTTGATAAAAACATCAATATTTCCTTAAAGTTTAATGGCAGATTTTTCTTCCTCAGTGAGATTTGAAGTAGATAGTTAGAAAATTATTATTTACAGTAAGAGCATGAAAATCTTTTAGAAATTTAAAAGTAGAACATTTAAAATCATAGTCATGGATGAAAAAACTAAATTAATGTTGAGAGAAATTAAGTAAAAACCATCTCTGGCACATTTTGGAAGCAAAGAGAATTTAAACCAAACTAACCAACGTAATGATATTTATCCCAATATAAAACTATATCATAACATTTGTTATTGTTTTGTATCCCAGACCCCTGTTAGAAAACAAACACCTGAATTCAATACTTTTGTCCATATAGTGTCATATCTGTTAAATGCGCCGTTCTAACTCTTTCTTGTTGTTGTTTCTCTCCACAGCCTGGGGCCAGCCTGGAGCAGACCCACATTTTTGTTCTTGCACACATTCTTCGCAGACCGATCATAGTCTACGGAGTGAAATACTACAAAAGTTTCCGTGGGGAAACGTTAGGCTACACTCGTTTTCAAGGTAAGGCGGCCTGTAGCGGCATGTGGACGACTTGATATTTAAATGAACGCTACACTGGTAGTTATCTTTATGAGTCATTTAATGCAAAGTGTAAAAAAAAGCCTTTATGATATGAGGAAAATGTGAAATACTGAACAACGATGACTCTGAAAATGGGTGCTTCTGTGAAACTGGTCCTAAAAACAGGACATGGGGCTAAAAACTCAAACCAGATGTTATGAAGCAAGTTTGGAAACACTTTGGGTCTATTTTAAAAGTAAATATTTACTGAGATAAGAGAAACTATTTTTCAGATAAAACACATTTTTATGTTATTTTACATTATATTTAATACAAAAATCCGTATGTAATGCGGTCAAAAGGACACGAAAATTACGTGCTAATATTTTTTGAGTATCTCTTTATTCTCTCACAGGTACATTTTGGGAATTTAACTAATTATGCGAGGCAGAGTGTTTCACAAAAATGACCGCTGTTGCAAAATCATTTGCGATTTAAATGCATTTAACTGGGCAGGTTCTGCATGTAACGTGAGTGGACACTATGGGTTACATGCAAAACCTGGAATGAGACTGAGATTCATGAAAAACCCACGTCTGGATTAGAAAAACCACTAGGATCAACAAATTTAACAGTGTCTTTATTTATAGTCTATATAAGACCATTTACAGCCATGTTTTCAGATCTAATGCACTGACACGAAGGTAGATTTAACTGTCCCAGTTTTGGTCCTATTTTTGGCCCCAATATTTGATTAAAAATTCATTAACTATGGGATGGCTCAGAGCAAGAGTATAACTTTTTTGCATTTATCTGAGGTCATCATTAGGTCCATCCTGGGGGGAAATATGCCTAAATTTCTCTTTTATTATTGGGTGTAAAAAAAGCTGGCAAAGTGCCAGATACCAAAATGAACCCAGTTTCATAGAAGCACCCATTTCACAAATTCATCCCGTTGGCTGGATTGAACCCTTTAGTGGGCCTGTTTTGGCCCATGGCCCATAAAGTCGCAGAAAAAAAATATTAGACCATCAAAGTCGTCAAAAACAGTGGTTATGCATCAAGTACTAACTCCTGTGTGGATCATGTGACTAAAACAGACAGAACAGAAAACATGAAATGAATAAAAGCACTGTTTTTGTCAGTACAATGACATAGATATTGATGGAAGAACTGAAGTGATT
>JAPQRP010000013.1:29343766-29358502 GCA_037367295.1 Apogon hyalosoma
TTTATTCTTTTCATGATTATTTTATTGATTTTTTTATTCTATTTTAGTCATTTTTATTCATTTCATGATTATTTTATTGATTTTTTAAAATTCTATTTTAGTCATTTTTATTCTTTTCGTGATTCTATTGATGTTTTTTTATTCTATTTTAGTCATTTTTATTCTTTTCATGATTATTTTATTGATTTTTTTATTCTATTTTAGTCATTTTTATTCATTTCATGATTATTTTATAGATTTTTTAAAATTCTATTTTAGTCATTTTTATTCTTTTTGTGATTCTTTTATTGATTTTTTTATTCTATTTAGTCATTTTTATTCTTTTCGTGATTATTTTATTGACTTTTTTTATTCTATTTTAGTCATTTTTATTCTTTTCGTAATTATTTAGATTTTTTTAAATTCTATTTTAGTCATTTTTATTCTTTTCGTGATTATTTTGTTTTTTTTTAGTCTATTTTAGTCATTTTTATTCTTTTCGTGATTATTTTATTGATTTTTTTCTATTTTAGTCATTTTTATTCTTTTCATGATTATTTTATTGATTTTTTTTCTATTTTAGTCATTTTTATTCTTTTCGTGATTTTAATCTATTCTCGTATTTTATTCTATCATTTCGCTTTTTTATTCTTCTATACGACACTTTTTTTTATTGTACAGCCGTTTTAATGTCTTTTTAATCTATTCTTGTATTTTACTCTATCACTGAGCTTTTTTATTCTTCTGTACGACACTGTTTTTTTTAATTGCACCGCTGTTTTTATATCTTTATTCTTGTATTTTACTCTTTTATTTTGGTTTTCATGTATTCTGTACAGCACTTTGGACCACGGTGGTTGTTTTAAAGTGCTTTACAAAAGAAGTAGAGAGAGCTTAATTGTTAATGTTTCCCTGCAAGTTGCTTTGGAAAAAAGCGTCTACCAAATGCATAAATGTAACTACGGAGCCTCTGAACGTCCAAACGGGTCATATCTGATGACCATGAAAAGACGACAAACTGTATTTTACACCGATTATTTACATGTACTGATAGGATTAGTGGCTCAACAGGTATTAAACAGATTATATGAGTAGATGGTTTTGGTTGATGGTGGATGTTTGGGTCTTTATGGGTGAAAACCACACTGGAGCCCCAGGCCCAATCTGGATGCAAAGAAAGGGGAGTACGTGCGTATTTTGGCCGGTGATGCACGTGTAAGGAGCGTCGTAACCTTGAACTCGTATCTGGAAGGCCCGTTCGGGACGCGGCGCTAATAAAAGCAGTATGGAAATTCGGGGCTAATCTGCTAATCACAGAAAAGCTAATGCAGTTTGGCTGGAGGTGAACGCAGAGCTGTTATTTAGTGCGCGGCGCTGACAGGGGCTGAGGCCGATACCGACGGGGGATTGGTTTAGATCCACATCAGGCTGGATCGCAGGACGGGTCACCTTGTCCACGTTAAGTGGCAGAGGAGTAGCTTTTGACACTGACGGTCCCTCCAGGAGGCACAGAACACGACGTCCTGTTGAACTCCAGGCAAATATTCAACACAAGAGCCTGGGGTGTCTTTGATTGTTAACATTCTAGCAGCAAAACTATTGATTCAATTCATGAGAAATTTGGTTTATGGATTGCCAGTGACCCTGAATAGATTTCATTACATTTTGGGAAAAGTAGGTCAAAGTAAAAACGTTTTAATGAATTTTTTTAAATCCTTTTTTTTTCTCCCATTTACTTATAATGGGAGACATTTCAAATATCTGTAGCAGCAAAACTATTGGTTGAATTCAAACCAAACTGGGTTTATAGATTGCATGTGAACCTGAATAGATCTCATTACATTTTGGGAAAAGTAGGTCAAAGTAAAAAAAAATTCTAGGAGTTTTTCAAATACTTTTTTTCTCCCATTTACTTATAATGGGCAAAATTTCATATGTCTGTAGCAGCAAAACTATACGTTGAATTCATACTAAATTTGGTTTATACATTATCAGTGACCCAGAAAAGAAGTGATAACATTTTGGGAAAAGTAGGTCAGTGTTCTAATTTTTTATGAAGTTTTCTAATCCTTTTTTTCCCCATTTATTTATAATGGGCACAATTTGAAATGTCTGTAGCAGCAAAACTATAGGTTGAATTCAAACCAAATTGGGTTTATAGATTACCAGTAACCCAGAATACATGTCAATATATTTTGGGAAAAATAGGTCAAAGTTTGAAATTTTTATGAATTTCACCCCCCCCTCATTTACTTGTTATGGGCACAATTTCAAATGTCTATAGCAGGAAAACTATTGGTTGGCGTCATACTAAATTTGGTCATAGATTGCATGTGAACCTGAATAGATCTCATTACATTTTGGGAAAAGTAGGTCAAAGTAAAAAAAAAAAACTGTATGCATTTTTCAAATCCTTTTTTTTCTCCCATTTACTTATAATGGGCAAAATTTCTATGTCTATAGAAGCAAAACTATACGTTGAATTCATACTAAATTTGGTTTATACATTACCAGTGACCCAGAATAGAAGTGATAACATTTTGGGAAAAGTAGGTCAGTGTTCTAATTTTTTATGAAGTTTTCTAATCCTTTTTTTCCCCATTTATTTATAATGGGCACAATTTGAAATGTCTGTAGCAGCAAAACTATAGGTTGAATTCAAACCAAATTGGGTTTATAGATTACCAGTAACCCAGAATACATGTCAATATATTTTGGGAAAAATAGGTCAAAGTTTGAAATTTTTATGAATTTCACCCCCCCCTCATTTACTTGTTATGGGCACAATTTCAAATGTCTATAGCAGGAAAACTATTGGTTGGCGTCATACTAAATTTGGTCATAGATTGCATGTGAACCTGAATAGATCTCATTACATTTTGGGAAAAGTAGGTCAAAGTAAAAAAAAAAAACTGTATGCATTTTTCAAATCCTTTTTTTTCTCCCATTTACTTATAATGGGCAAAATTTCTATGTCTATAGAAGCAAAACTATACGTTGAATTCATACTAAATTTGGTTTATACATTACCAGTGACCCAGAATAGAAGTGATAACATTTTGGGAAAAGTAGGTCAGTGTTCTAATTTTTTATGAAGTTTTCTAATCCTTTTTTTTTTTTTCCCCATTTACTTATAATAGGCGAAATTTGAAACGTCTATAGCAGCAAAACTATAGGTTGAATTCAAACCAAACTGAGTTTATAGATTACCAGTGACCCAGAATGAATGTCATTACAAACAGCAAAGAGAAAATAACAAAATACAGAGGATAATATCATAATAAATGGTAATAAATCACTTAAATAAAGAGAAAAATTCATTTGGGAACTGACACGAAATTACCACCAGAACCTTCTGGGTTAAAACGGGACAAAAAACACGTTTAACATGATCTGTAAAGGGTTTTTTTCTTCTTTTTTTGTAAAAGAAAAAAAAAACAGGGGAAATTCCACTCTGAATTTAGCTTTATTTAATGGAAACTCTGATCTAATCTCTTTCACTGGCTCGGCTGAAACCAAAGCCTGATTCCCTCTAACATCTATCATTTCTCATGGTGCTTTTTCGTGCCTCCCCTCTTGGCCTGAGCGAGCGTGAGAGAGAAAAACTACAGTCTGTTCGCTGCGAAGAGGAGTTTTTGATTTGGCGATGAAGTTTGAGAGCGTTTGGCTTCGACTCCGGCTGAAAGGAGGGGTTTTATGTGGCTGTGAGGTCATCCCACGAGCAGCGCCGCATGAAACGCCGAGAACAGACTTCATCCACCTGGCAGAAGAGGACGTGTTCTCCGAAATGTTGGTTTTCGACACTTAGCAAATGTGCTTTTTTTTTATTTTACTTTTTTTGTGGAGGCGCAGCAAAGATATCAGCTCTGAAAAGACCGATATCGTGCGTGTAACAAAGAGCAGCGATTCTATCGGGGTTGGAAAAGATGATCTGATGATATTTTGAGGTAAAATCACGAGACATGATCTGAAGAAAAAACTATTTAGAAAAGTCACAACTGAACTTCGCTTCCTCTGGTTTCTGCGTGATACTTTTTGTTGTGTAACTTTTAGTGATGTCTTGATCTGGATTTTTTTTTTTTTTTTTGGATTAGTTTTGCCGATATCGATCCGATACCGACTTTTTACAGTAAAATTTTGATTTAAATTTGGAGTCATGATTTAAAGGTTATTCTGTTATTATTTGACTTGAGCTCACAGTTGGGCTGAATGTGGAACCCGAACCAAAACGGCGACGACACCTTTGACTCCTAATGACTTTAGTATCATTTTTGCGCTTTCCAAATTCATCCTGTGGCCAAATTAGAACCTTTGGCGGCCCGGTTTTGGCCCACGGGCCGTGTGTTTGCCACTGCTGTAACGCGTCTGTAGACAGGTCCGTCCACGGATTAAAAGGGGGCGTGTTCAGCGCTGTTACGTTAGTGATGATCAGCAGGTTACTCGCGGGTCGGGTCAAATAATTCCACTAAAGCGCTGCAGGTTGAAAAAACCCGACTCCTGCGTCACTATCGGACCTTAAAGTGAAACTTAGAGACGCTTTACTCATTCCTCTTCGCCTCCTGCTGTTGTGGAGCTCATTTTCCTTTTCCCTACCTTTGGAAACTTTAATTTGAGGGGACGGGACGTTTGTTTACCCCCCAGAACCGGACCGGCCCGATATTGTGACTAAATCCGATCCGATTTTCTAAAAAATGCCAGATCGGACATGCCCAGCAACTTTACATTTTTGCACAATTCTGCGTCAAAACCAATACAATATTTTGACTGTATCGGCCATGAAGTAAAAAACACCTCCACTTCTTCCATACGCAGTAATTCCATTTATTATTTTATTTATTTATTTATTTATTTATTTATTTATTTAACCTTTATTTAAACAGGTAAGTTAGTTGATACCTGGTTCTCATTTTCAGATATATATGTACATAAACAACTTATTTAGAATTTTTCGTAAAAAAGTACATTTTTCAGACAGCATGTTCCGTTGTCAGTCATCTGTTACAGAAGAACAGTGTCCTAGAATAAAAACACACAATCATATATATATAAAGTTGGAGCAAAAAAACTATTTTATAAACTTACAGAACAAGGAGAGGTTCCGTTAGTATAGATTAGAAATACATCAAATTAAAAGATAAACAAATTAAAGGTGCAGTCGGCATTCCTACCACTAGGGGTCCCTAAATAATAATGCTAATGCTAATGCTAATGCTAATAATAATAATAATAATAATAATAAAATATGACAAGTTGAAGTTGTTTCCAGGCAACATTAAGTATCAACCCTATTATATTATGTTAAATGATGAAATAACCTTAAGTAAAGTTAATATTAGTAGAAGGAACATGGCTGTAAAAAAACATTTACACTGAATATATTTATGGGACACAGTCTGAAACATCTGACATAATATAAGTGCACAGTGTATGATTGTTTTTGGTTTTTTTTCAGTAGTTGTTTGTACTTTTTTGTTTTTTTTCCCAGATTTATAGATTAAAAACCCATTTTTTCTCTTTGGCTTTTAACCAAATATGAGATGTGGACTGTATTGTTGTTTCGTCTTTGGTTTTTACGCTTTTTTTTGGTAATACGTATATTTATTTATTGTAAATGTCTATAGCACTTCGACCAACCTTGCTGTTATTTTAAAGTGCTTGACAAATACAACTGGAATTTATTTTGGGTAATTTAACCATGTTTTCAATGACTTCTGCACATCTTTCGGTCTCATTTATGTATTCGTGGAAGTCTATAACACAGGCCATCGTTTTAGTTTAATGCACAAATATTCACATCATAGCATCAAGTAGGACGGGATCATATGGCCGATGTTTTATCATGATACATGTCAATATAAGTGTTTCTTTTTTATTTTTATTTTTTTTTAGTTTAAAGGCTGAATATTAAGCCTGAAAGTTGAAAAAAAAAAAAAGTAATTTAAATGAAAGAGACGAAAAACGGCAAAAAGACGCGACACAAAATGCCTCTAGTGTAAATGTATAAAACTGCGATGGTGTTTTTAAGACTTTTTCACATCGGCTTCACCTGTTTTACGCTTCACTTCAGGCTCAAACAGTGACGTGAATCACAGAAAACGCAGTAAAACTCAAGACGCCTGCTAGTGTTTCCTGAAACTACAGCGATTTGCTAATTATCGGATTAAACGTCAAATATCACAGTGGGTTTGATACTTTGGTGACAGTTTAATAACCGGATGACAGAAACAATCACTATTTGCCTGTGTCTTTTTTCCATAAATGGAGACGCAGACACGATGTGGATTTTATTGACTCGGTGCCATATGGGTGACGATCCAACATTCACAGGCCGCGAGCGAGGGACTGTGGGAAAGGCGAGGGATCATCGACCTTGGATGATGATGTTGGAGCGCAGGTGGTGCGTGTCAGATTCGGTCTCGCTCAAGTGCTATTGTAACTCGATCTGCGACAGTATTCGGCCCCGTGTCTCTCATCAGACCCCCATCATCCCAGAAATGAGGGATTACCGGGTAGACGACCTGACGCAACCCCGGGCTACTTTCGTATTCCACCTTTGATCGCCGTTTCCCATGAATCTGTGGGTGGAGGCTCGGGCAGCTGGCGGCGGGCAATGATGGGAGTAACGCGTTACAAAAGTAATGCATTACAATAACGCAGAGGTTTCTGAACTGGGGTATGTAACCCCGCTCTGAAGTGTTTCCCCTGGCTGCAGGAGCATCATTTTGACTTTTTATCTCAAAATTATGACTTAACATGGGATTTTTTTTTTTTTTACATAGGAAGCCCATTTCCACCACTGGAAAACAAAAATCCCCATGGTAAGTTATAATTATGACATGAAAAGTCATAATTATGAGATAAAAAAGGTCAAACTTATGAGATATCACCTAAAGAGTAACTTTTCAGTGAGATATAAGAACTTATTAAACAATTTTGACTTTTTATCTTATAATTATGACTTAACATGGGGATTTATTTATGTATTTATTTATTCACTTTTATATAGGAAGCCTATTTCCACCACTGAAAAAAAAATCCCCATGGAAAGTCATAATTACAGGATGAAAAGTCATAATTATGAGATAAAAGTTATAATTATGAGATGAAAAGTCATAATTATGAGATAAAATTGTAATTAGGAGATGAAAAGTCATAATTATGAGATAAAATTGTAATTAGGAGATGAAAAGTCATAATTATGAGATAAAAAGTCATATTTATGAGACAAAAAGTTGAAATTATCAGATAAAAAGTCCTAATTATGAGATATCACCAAAAGAGTAACTTTTCAGTGAGATATAAGAACTTATTAAAAATTTAGACTTTTTATCTTGTAATTATGATTTAACATGGGGATTTATTTATGTACTTATTTATTAATACAGACGAAGCCCGTTTCCACCACTGAAAAAAAATCCCCATGGTAAGTTATAATTATGAGATAAAAAGTTATAATTATGAGATAAAAAGTCAGATTTATGAGATAAAAGTTGAAATTATGAGATAAAAGTTGAAATTATGAGATATTACCTAAAGAGTTACTTTTCAGTGAGATATAAGAACTTATTAAACAATTTTGACTTTTTATCTCATAATTATGACTTAACATGGGATTGTTTTTTTTTTTACATAGGAAGTCCGTTTCCACCACTGGGAAAAAAATCCCCACGGTAACTTATAATTATGAGATAAAAAGTTGAAAGTATGAGATAAAAAGTCATAATTATGAGATAAAAAAGTCAAAATTATGAGATATCACCTAAAGAGTAACTGTGCAGTGAGATATCAGAACTTGACTTATCTTATAATTATGACTTAACACGGGGATTTATTTATTTATTTATATAGGAAGTCCGTTTCCACCACAGGAAAAAAAAATCCCCATGGTAAGTCATAATTATGAGATGAAAAGTTTAAATTATGACAGAATCACCTACAGAGTAACTTTTCAGTGAGATATAAGAACTTCTTATTAGACGACAGATCCGGAAAATCTTATTTGAAGAAATCTTACTAGGATAATTTTCACTTGTTCCATTGGCAGATTTTTTTTTGCTTCACTGAAAAGTTCTTCTTTAGGTGATTCTGTCTTATTTTAAGTGTGATGAGATACTTGGAGTAGAAATGAGAAAAACGCACTTGGTAAGTTTTAGATTTTCGCAGTGTGATCCAGGAGTCATGTGACGCATGACGCTTCTGAGACAGTAATCTTGTAAGGTACGGAGTTACTTTTAAAGAACAGTAATAAGTAATCGGTAATGCGTTACAGTTTGTGTGTGTGTCCTGACAATATCCCACTGAAACTCCCGGACTTATCTGCACCGCACCCCGGCGTCGCAAAAAACGAAGCGATTGGACGTTTTCAATCTCGTCCGCCGGCCCTGTGGGTATCTCCACTGCAACTTATTACCGTGAACTGCTGAATGTGCTGCAGAGGTGAACATTACAATCATGTTTTTCCTGATAAGGCAGTGTTAAAACAAACAAAAAGCTACACCCCCCCACCACCACCGTCTCCGCTCGACGCCCAAGGTCTGTGATTGAATTGATCTCTATGCAAATGCCTCTTTTTTAATATGTCCCATTTTCATAAAAACACAGCGGAAGGAAAGATGTAGCAGCTCTCACTCCGTCTGCAGATGGAGAGATAGCACCGGGGTGATACCCATCTCCGTGGCCATATATTGTTTTGCTGCATAAAAAGCAATAAAGAGTCTCTACAAGCCCAATGTAATTACACCGCATCCCCGCCACGGAAGACTTTCTATTAGAACAATGGCTCCGACATAAGCACCTCGCTCTTCGGCACCAAGTGACATTATATCATAATGGAGCCACTATATTTTAACTGGCGTGCGCCGATATAATGTGCTTCACATCTCAGCGGCGACGGAACAGAGGACAGAGGCAGATGTGGTGAGTGACAGGCTCCGTCTCCATCTGGAAGCTGAACGTCAGATGCAGGACGGGAGCGCGAGTGCGTGGTTTCTTTGTTTTTGTTTTTGTTTTTTACCTTCTCGTGGATCTCCTGCGTGGACTGAGCGTCGCAGAAGGCCACCGTGGCCAGGTCTTTGAGGATGGGCATCTCCACGGTGCAGTCGCGCCCGTCCAGCAGCGCCACCAGGGGGCGGGGGTGCATTGGCCCGTTCATGATTTGGGGCCGAATACCTGCAGAAGGAAAAGAGGAAGTGAATTACACGTCCCGTCGAATATTCGTTTCACCGATTATCTAAAGGAGGACGTGAGCTGAGGTTCATCCCTGTGTTTCTTGTTGTCGTTGTATTGGTTTTAAACGTTGATATTCAAAGCGATCAATCGATGTGGAAGTTTTGCCACTTGCAGACGTCATCATTTTGGTGCTTTTTGTAAAGGCCGGTCAGAGCGGTGACTCTCAACTGGGTCACAAACCCATTTTCAGTGGGTCGTGGGTCTTTGCCCGGGTCCTTCACCCTCCCCAACAGCAGGTGGCAGTAATGCGCTGTCATGCTAATTAACACCAGACACTTCACAGCATAAAGGAAGAGCCAAAAGTCAGAAGTTCTATTCAAATCATGGCGAAACTCAGATATGACTTTTAGGAATAACCTAATGTTTATTTCTACTTTACTTTTTTTTTTTTTTCTTTGAGGATTAATTTATTGAGAGGAAATTACACTATGTAAACTTATTGAACGGCTTTTGCTGAAAGAATATGTTATATTTACATGATACGTAATATATTAAAATACAGTGACTGTTATTTTTGACAGATTATCATATTTGAAACAGATAATTAAAATGTTTATAAATGTAAATATTTTCATGCAATTTATTTATTTGTTTTACACTAAAACAAAGATACATTTGGAGTCGTCATTATTTATAGCAGTAATTCTTAACCGGTGGCTCGTGGGTCTTTGCCTGGGTCATTCACCCTCCCCAACAGTAGGTGGCGGTCATGCACTGTAATGTTAATTAACACCAGACATTTCATAACATAAAAGAAGACCCAAAAGTTTTTTTTCTTTTTGTTTTTTTACCTAAGTTTTTTTTTTCCCTATTTGTATAGAACAGAATAAAAAATAAAATAACATAAAAAAAGTAAAAAAAAAAAAAAAAAGAAAAGAATTAACTATAATAAAAGTCAGGGGTCTAATCAGAAATCAGTACATCCAGATGATCATAAACAGACCCAAAAGTTTCTATTCAGATCAAACTCGGGTATAACGACGACTACATCAGATGTGGTTTTATCTGCATTGGACAAAAACCTCAGTGTGTTTAACTCTTGAATAAGTGACTGAATACACTTTTAATTTTTAAGCGTGTGCACTTTTTTTTTAGTTTTGGTTAAAATGTACCTAACTTAGTCTTAAAGGGAATATTTCCTTTGTTATCATCGCCACCTGCTGGTCCTTTTAGTTTGTCTTTAAACTTGTTTTCTGTGCTTATATTCTGCATTATCTCCAGTTCAAAACACCCCATGTGTTTGTTAAAAAATTTGACACGTATAACTTTGATCAGTTTTATCAACTTTCCAGTCTAGAACCAGTGGGTTAGAGGATATTCTGCCACTTAGTCCAAGAACATGAAGTAACGGTTTTCAAAGTGTCTCTCCATAAAATTCCAGGTGAATTCAAGTCAACCCTTGAAAATGTCTGCAAAAAAGAAAATGTGAATCGTGCGCATTTCCATAATCTGACTCCGAATAAATAAACTGGGCTGCGTACTGTCGTCAGAAGGTGGCGCTGTAGGCCACGTTACACATGACTACGATAAACACAGAAGAAGAAGCAGCGCTTTCTGATGCTGAAATCAGTCTTTTTTCACAGACGAGACGATGGAATAATTTGGCTTCTTCATCAGTCTGTTCGACTACAAGACATGTTTTAGCCCTTGATCGAAATATCAGGGGAGAAACTGCAAACGTTCACCATTTCATGTCTCTTTCCCAGAAAAAAGGCAAAAAAAACAAAAAACAAAACTAAAGCAAGTGAAAGCATAATTTTTTTTTGATATTTTTTGTCTATTTTTGTTGTTTCCATAAATGCAAAACACAAAAATAGCCCATTAAGTACACTCGTGGAAACAGTGTCTTCTATATTATTGTAGATCAATACTTTATCACCTAAACGTCATTATCTTTTCAACAACAGCTTCAGCTCAGTCGATAAACTTTCAAAAAACAGCATGAAGACTCTTCCGTATCCGTAAATATTCACCGGCCTCACGGGTCAGTTGAGTCATAAAATCCAATGACATCTCAGTGCATCTTTAACGTATGCCTCGAACAGACTGGTGATAAAAAAAAAAAAAGTTAAATCCTAATATTTGTTTTCCCTCCCATGATGCAACTGTCATGACCTTCAGAGTCACCAAGTCTCAAGGCTTTTCCTTCAGTTTCGCAGTTTGATTCTAAAAACATTTTTGCTTTCATCCTATTAAAGACGGGGATAAAATGCATTTGTCACATTCACACTTTGAAGAAAAACTAGATTTAATACCGCTGTGTTCTAAAGTTCCTGGAAACACTGAGCTTTTCAAATACCTCTATGCTCTTTTCAGGTAAAATTCAGTTTATTACATTCTGTATATTAAAGACAAAAGTAATAAAAGAAAGAAAACCGATTGCTAACACTGTGCTCAAACATGCATCATAGCTTATATTGACGATCTGCTCCAAACAAACACAAAACAAACAGATGAAACAAGCAAATAAAGCAGAATATGAAGTGAAAATGTGACGACTACAACCTTTAGTAAACACAACCTTATTAAACCAGTGTCTCCTACTGTTAAATACTGTTTGTTTTTATTGAAAAAGGTGACTAAATATCTCCAACATTACCATTCATACAGATGTTATCTATTAGAGGCCTTTTCATATTTATTATTTTATACATAAAAAACAAACATATGAACTGGGTGTTTACAGTTTTGGTATTTCTCACCTTAAAACAATCATAGCGTTACAATACCTCTGGGTTTTTTTTTTTAACATTTCACATGTTTATACAGAAAAACATAAAACAAAAAATAAATGCAGGGAGATTATAAAAAAGAGGACATTTTTAGAGGAGTGATACAAATTCTGGGCAATTAGAGGATATAAAGTTGATCCATTTGTCACAAATATGATAAAAATTATCTGTCTGGATTTTGAATATTTGCAAGATGATCTCATACCAATGTGCTATTGTTGTTGGAGTTGGATTGAACCACCTTCTTGTAATAGAGTTCTTGCTGGCTGCTAAAAGCGTCTGTAAATACTATTTTAATTCTCTGAATCAGCCTGTTTCATAAAGTCTAAATGATCAGTAATGTAATTTGAAACCATCCATTTATGCTTCTTTTTTTTTTACTTGCGGTTACAGTAAATTAGTTAAAAGATAAAGAAAATTACAGGATTAAAGTACTTTCCATTCGGTGACGATGATTAAATATACAAAGAAAAGTGCACATTTTGAAGTAGACAGAAGAGTTCTGCAGGAAAACACCGACTTTTGCAGAGAAAAGTAAACACAAATTCAACAATGATTACACTAACAAGCAGCGAGTTGCACTCTGCTGCCAGATGGAGTCAACTCATCACTGTTTCCTCGAAAAATAAAAGCCTCAGATGATAATTACCTGCTGTGTGTTGGTGTGTGTGCACACTGATTAGACTAGAGGAGGAAGCAGGGCTTCTCCGAACTAACAAACGCTGCTCAATAAATCAATGCACCTACTCAAGACTGGATTAGACCACAGCCTCGCTTACAGGAATCCACTCGGTCGTGCACACATACACACACACAGCCGTACCGACGCGCTCATGGGCACAGAATAAATCTATGTGCATATGTGCAACACTTTCAGGGGAACATATTCCCCTGTGTGAACGCATGACAAGTGCACAGTAACACCCACGCACTTTTGTAGCTGTCAGTTCAAAGTGGAGGATCTTAGGTTTGCCTCTGAGCTGAACCAGCAGCTGCGAAAAACAGAGCAAAGAGAAAGACAAAGCGCACAAGCCGCTTCTTTAGAAATGAGTTTGCGCCGCCCTGCCCCTACAGAGTCGTGCATCATCCAAATGGAGAGCGCTACATTAACGCTGCGCTCCTGAAACCAACCACAGCTATCTCACATCTGCACTCCGACACCGCTGACAAAGTGCGAGTCTGGTTTTGTCTCAGCTCAACTATTTGTCCCCGTTTTCCTCGTTTAGAGTTCAGAGTGGCGAACGGAGCCGAGGTCCCCGACGAGAGGGGGGAGGGGTCACCGCCGCTCACCTCCCGCCGGAGACGACAAACTACTACCGTACAATGTTAACAAGCAACGAGCATCAATATTTATGCTCAGGAGACGAACGGACGGGACAGGGAGGATGGAAACTAAAGCATTTCCACCGCGGAGTCCTGATGTTCCTGGACTCGGGTTGTGATCTGAACTGGATGTGTTCGAGCGGACGAAAAAGGCCAGAAGTCAACCTGCGCGGACGTAAAACAGCAACAAGATCCTCTGTGTGACAAGAGGAGGCGAATCAAGCGCCCTTTTACTCCATTTCAGCCTGGAGACTAAGGCTACGTTCAGCCTGCAGGCAAATGTGGCCCAAATCAGACCCCCCCCCCATATACGACCTGTACCCGATCTGTTAAAGACAGTTTGAACAGCACTAATGCGATTTTTTCCAAATCCGACCCAGGCCACTTTCACGTGTTAGTTAGTTACTTTATTTTGGTCATGAAACAACAGTCAGTCCAGTACAGGGTTCATCGATGTAACACCAATGCGATAGCAAAACAGGAGAAAAAATAATCTAAAAAAAAAAAAAAAACACTGAAAAGAAACAAAAACATCGATCTTGGTGTTTTGCGACCAAAAAAGGAATAGGCTGAAGCTAAAAACTTATTAGGCCTACCCTTTGAATTATTAACATTTATTACACTAAGCAATTCTTTTTAAATTAAGAGTAAAGGAAAAACAATGTGCTCCTAAATCCGACACGTATCTGATATTTTACAACGCGACTTCAGTCTGAACGGCCAGGTCGCATTTATCCGACCTTTATATCACTGAAGTGCGACAAATGTCACAATTCTGCGTCCCAGGTGTGCTACTTCTGTAATCACAGTGCGTGTCTGCGTGGTCACGTATTGCGTCAGGACCTCTTTTGGCCATGCGGGTCACTTCAGGGTCGCATTCAGTTCACACTCAAAACTGATAGAAGTCGCATTTAATGTGTAATATGAGCGAACACACACAAAAAAATCGGATTTCACCAAAAAATCCGAATTTTGCATTTAAGACCTGCTGTCTGAACGTAGCCTGAGACTACAATGTGATATCATGACTCGCATAAATATACACGCCGCTTTTAACTGGCGTGTTTATCTGCACGCATTATAAGCTTTCACGTACATGCCGGTCCAACCTGAATCGATGCGTCAAATACTGTGCACCGAGGGTTTGGGTTGGGGTTACGTGAACCGGAGATATCGGTGTAAATTGACACGCGATCAAACAGCGTTGAATAACACGCGAAAGGTCGACAATGCGTAGGTATAGCACGCCAAATGCCATAAGAACCGGCGTGACATACAACGCCATTTATTGAGATCAGTCTGAAGACGATGACATGAGGCTTCATCAGCTCAGAACTAGTTTCCCTTCTTCTGTTCTTATCAGCTTAAAGGAGTGATATTTAGCTTCTTTTTTTTAAATTAATGACACCAGAAAGGTGCTTTGGAGCGCTGGCCCTTTAAATGCACATGAGCCACTTCAGGCCCCGCCCCCTCC
>JAPQRP010000013.1:29358602-29371761 GCA_037367295.1 Apogon hyalosoma
GAGGGGGTGGGGTGGGGGGACTGACACATCGCTCTGCTGAATGGCTGCGAGGACGAATGGCTGAAAAACACCCTGTTTAGAATAACAATGTAAGCGGAGCCTCCCTGCAAAAGTCTGCAGCGTGCATGGTCACAGCATAACACACACACACACCTTAGCGGCTGCATGACAGGCGCAACCAATAGACAAAAAGCCCTGCACAGTCACACGCCAAAACCGATTAACGCTGACAGGGAAGTGGAAAGGTGGAACGGCCCGAGCAGTTTTAGCTCAGAGGGGTGGGTGGATGCCTCCTCCTGGTGTGAAGCGACTTTTTTTCTCTCTCTGTCTTTACTGAAAATGGGTATTCACTTCAACTGTTTTTGTGTGTGTGTGTGTGTGTGTGTGTGTGTGTGTAGGTGGCTATCAGGGCTGCTGTTTCTCAGTGGCGATAGTCCAACGAGCAGAGACACGGCATGTCAGCTGAGCCGCCGTCTGCAGCAATGACACATCTGAGGAAGTGTGACCATCAAAGACAGCAGCCCCCACTTCCTGCCAGCCGGCCAGACGCACACACACACACACACACAAACGCACACACACACACACACACACATATACTCTTGATGGAGTGTGGGGATACGGCTGCCCCTCTGATCTTCCTCTCTTCAATAACATTAGAGGATGTGCAGGAGGAGGGGGCGCGCTGACTGACAGCAATATGTTAATATGGAACGTGGCAGATCACAGCTTCGTCAAACACACAGACACTCGGCGAGGTGGTGGTGGTGGGGGGGTAAGAACAAGAAGGGAGGGTGCATCAAAGAGCATTAGTGCAATAGAGACTTCCTAAATAGTCGCCGATGACTGACGAGTCCACAGGCCGACAGGTCAAACAGTATAATACTGTACATCGGAGCTACTCGAGGCGTTAATTGTTGCGGATAATCGTCAGCGTCTGTGCAGGTTCCAGCACGAACGTAATTTAAGCCCCGGTTGTGATGACAGACCACTGGCGATGTTTATGATGTGAGTGATGGTCGACGTTTTCCTTTTTAATGGCAGCTTCTTATTTTGCTCCTTTCGTGCATTTGTAGCCGTTGGATTTGCGCTTTGTACACCGCCATCAACGCCGACTTCCCCGAAAAACACAAATAAAGGCAGGACTGGAGTTATCCAAATTCTATAAAAGGAATGTCAACTTCATGATTTTAGGGACTCAAACAACATTTAACCCATAAAAACCAAAACCATCTACTGATCTGAACTGTTTAATACCTGTTGACGCACTAATTCTATCAATACATGGAAATAATTGGAGTAAAGTACAGTTTGTCGTCTTTTCGTGGTCATCAGATATGACCCATTTGGACGTTCAGAGGCTCCGTAGTTACCATGGCAACACTGTCATCTTCTACAACATTGATTCACCAGTAAAACCCATGGAGTTGGATCAATGACAGTGGATGGACACACTGAGTTTATATTGAGTTATTGATAGATTTTGCAAAAAAAAAAAAAAAATCACCTTTTCTTCAGTTTTCTCTGTTCCTAGAATAATAACCCTCAATTTTAATCTGAGATTTTCTGAACATCCACATGATCAGTGAGTTCAATACAGGAAAATACATGAGTTACACTTAAAAATGCAAAATACAGAGGGTACTATTACAATAAACGGTGATAAATCAGCTAAGAAAGGCTAAAAATAGAGGAAAAATTCATGTGGGAACTGCCACAGAAGTAGCACTGGGTCGTTATGGGTTAAGCATCTGCAACAAACTGTTTTGGGTTTTTTTTTCTTCTTCTTCTTCTTATACTGACTCACGACCACTTCTTATCCTGCAGATTTGTGCATTTCCCAGTAATTACTTGTAAAACACCAGCATATCTAAAGCTCGACTAGAAAGCAGTGATAGTGAATCAGAATTTGGAGCTAAAGGTTCAGAAATGGCACAGTTATGGTCACTGCGCTGCATTTGACTTGTTTGGATTTATTTTTGGTTTCATTCATTTATTCATTTTCTGAACCCGCTTTATCCTCACTAGGGTCACGGGGGTCGCTGGAGCCTATCCCAGCCACTTATGGGCGAAGGCGGGGTACACCCTGGACATGTGTCCAGTTCATCTCAGGGCTGAACATATAGACAAACAACCACATTCACACCTATGGGCAATTTAGATGAACCCATTGACCTATCAGTGCATGTGTTTGGATGGTGGGAGGAGCCAGAGTGCCCGGGGGGAACCCACAGGAGAACATGCCAGCTCCACACAGAAAGGCCCCATTCCCATCCACTGGAGACGGAATCGAACCCAAGACCAGTTCTATCCACTGCACCGCCATGTCGCCTACATTTCAACTACATTTGCTCCAACTGGTGAAATCTGACAGGATTTGTTATGTTACGGATCAAGCCCATAAAGAGCCAGTGCTACTTTTACGTCAGATCCCCAATGAATTTTTTCTCTATTTTTAACCCTTCTTAAAGCGATCTATCACCTTTATCCTCCGTATTTTGCGTCTTTCCTGTGAAAATCAGATACCGTCCTGTATTTCATTTCCCGATCATGTACGTTTTCATGAAAACTCAGATTAAAGTTGACGGTTGTTACGTCAGAAAGACAAAAAACAGAAGAAAAAGCGACTTTTTCAGTAAAACAACATATCATTAACTGAACACGAAAACAAGTGCGTCCGTCCGCTGTCACTGATCCGACTCCATGGGTTTTACTGGTGAATCAGTGTTGTAGAAGATAACAGTGTTTCCATGGTAACTACGGAGCCTCTGAAAGTCCAAATGGGTCGTATCTGATGACCATGAGAAGATGAAGAACTATTTTACACCAATTATTTACCTGTATTGATAGGATTAGTGGATGGACAGGTATTAAACAGTTCAGATCAGTAGATACTTTCTGCTGGCGGTTGTTTGGATCTTCATGGGTTAAAAAAAGCTGAAAACCTGTAGCGTCCAGTTTGATTTATCTTGATTCTTGATTTTTTTCTTTGTGCAGCCGCAGACAAACGGCGACATGCCTCTGACTTCACCATTTGACATGCATGTCGGTACATGTCTGAAAGGGTGGGATTGGCACAGATGGCACAGATTGGCACAGATAAACACACTTTCGCTTTCAGATTGGGGGGCTGCCAGACCTGGGCCTAAACCAGAGCTGATGGCTACATCTGTTTGCCCCTCAGCCTCTGGTGTTTTATATCAAAACTACAAACGTGCCTTTGAGAACAAGCATTTGTGCGTTCACACATGCACGGATCAACTGAATTTGTCTCAGACTTCTTACTGAAAGGAACTGAAGAAGAAATCTGGGTGGACCGTTTGTGGATTTTCAGCAAAAAGAAGCACGAAAAAGAAAAGCATTAATCTTGCAGATATAGGTTAACAGCCAAAAGAGCTGTTTTAATTATGCATTTTCCTTTTCGGAGTGTAAGCGTATATTTTCTTTCCAAGTATGAATTGTTAAACTCAATATTTCAAAGTCAAACCAGCTTCCCTCCTGCCGCACGACGCCGCTAAGCCTCGACCTTTAGCACAGTGAGACATCAGGAGCAGCAGTCACGCTCTGGAAGACCCGACAAATGGCCCGAGCCTCCTTCCAGCCCGTGTGGATTTAGCGTTGAGAGGGAGTCCTCTTCTTTAACCGGTCTAATTATACTGTAAGCAGCCTTTTCCTGTAAGCGCTGGAACTTGGCTGCTGAGAGGATGCTGGATGTAGAGGCCAGTTAAATCCCTCTAAAGCACTTAAAGGGATTTTTAAAGAAAGCGAGTGGTGGAGAAGCCGACCTGCTGCTCGGAGACCAGGTCTCTGCTGACCACATGATGACCGAGAGGTTCAGGGGTCCATTCAGATCCTGGACTGGAGTAAGCCGCATGGGTCAGCCAAGGGGCAGCGGTACCCTTGGTGAAACTCGGAAAGCTTTTTCATGTCAGACTGTATTCAACCATTATTCCGACTGTAGCTTTACTTTCCTCCGTTTGATCTGTCGACTATCACAGCAGCCGACGGACCAGGTTTCATGTTCGCGTGCGACGCAGGAACCTTTGGCGCGTGTTGCATCCCTTGTTTCTGATTAACGTCTTGTATTGGTCGTACCGTTGGGTCAAACTTTTCCATGAACGCTGCCGGTGTCAGGAGGGCGTAGCAGCTCGGCTTGGTCCGACCCCCGGGACGACGCATTGGAACTGGAGGTCGACGGGTACGGCGACGGAAGACGACTGAGAGAACGACAGACGAGGAGTTACAACAGGAACATTTATATCATCCGTCCATCCATCCGTCTGTCCATCCATCCATCAATCCATCCATCCATCCATCATCCACCTGTCCGTCCATCCGTCCATCTATCCGTCCGTCCGTCCATCCAGCTGTCCGTCCGTCCGTCCATCCATCCATCCACATACCATCCATCCATCCATCCATCCGTCCATCCATCCATCCATCCATCCGTCCGTCCGTCCATCCGTCCATCCACATACCATCCATCCATCCATCCATCCATCCGTCCATCCATCCATCTTGACTAGCCTGTGATCACATGACCTTATATCATGTTTACTATCACACTGACTCACTTGGAACCACAGTAAACATGATATCAGAAATGGTACGTCATGGTCACTGGTGTTTGCCACTGTGGACGCCATGTCAACTAAAGGCGAGTCGAGCCGATACCTGCAGTGGAGAAGCAATAAAAGGTCCCCATTTCAGTTCACAAACCCACTATTTTTCCCTCAGCCTTTTGACGCCACAATAACCATTACATACTGAATATTTGGTACAAAGTATACCACTGCTGATTCCTCACTGCTTCAGTTTATTGTTGTCTGGCGCTGACATGCTTTAAGGAGTGGGGCTGCTCTGCGGGCTACGTAACTGCCATGGAACAGGATGTGTTTCTTGGAGACTTGGTGCTTTTTTTAATGTTTTCGCTCGGAGCTTCAAGGCTCCAATGGCAACAGCAAAAGCACTGTTCTCAGTAATGCTTTGGCCACACTCTTAGCGGTAAATGCAATGCCTGATGTTGGATATGCCATTTTTTGTCACAGGGAGATATTCTGACTCTGGGTCTGGGTCAGGGTTAGGTATCTCACTGAGGTGGGGGCAGGTGGTGGTGGTGGCGTGTGTGTGTGGGGGGTTGTTACCTCTGCTGACGATACCGGGTCAGGGCTTTTCAGAGGTGGAGACAGGTGTAACTGGCAGCTTTTTTCTGGGTTCTTTTCACTTTCAATTGCTGGTATTTTTAAGGTTGCAATAACGCTGAAGAGGAGTTCAAAGTGCGGTTTCACATGTCTACGCATTCCTTTTTTTCCACCCACATTCAGCCAAGAAGAATATCAGGGTCAGAGCCAAATGGAGCCAGTGAAGGGCAGGTCTTTGCAGGGATGGGGGAAAAAATACAGCTACAGAAACAGACCTGCTGAATGTCAGACGCACCGGAGGAAGAAGAGGTTTAGTTGCACTTGACAGATCTTTGGTCATCTGGTAGAACTTACCGAGACCGCTTAAGGTTATCAAGTACAGATTTTATTTTCAGTAGGAGAGGAATTAACCCTTGCAGCAGTTAAACTTCAGGGTTCACCCACCACTTTGTTTCTGTATCTCACTGTTGGATCCCTCATGGGAACAGCTTTCTTCATAACTCTTAATAACACCAACACCAAATACACTGCACCGTCACTTTATCCACCTGCTGATTAAGATTGTACGGTTAATTACATGCACTATTAGCACAGAACCATAACTGGTACCGTTATACCTCACTCAAACCCATTGGTTTTATCCACACTGTATATTTTGAAATTTTAAGTCCACTATAACTCTTACACTTATCCTTTTTTTTTTTTTTAACCGCATGCTACTTGCCTACTCAGATTGAACGATGACACAGGGACACATTTCCTCTTCAATAGTCTCTGGGTTTAAACCAAATAACTTATCTCCATGTTTAATACATGTATGATAAGGTCTCAGTCAGTACTTTCACATGACACACGTTACAATTTACAGAAATAACATTTTGGGGTAAAAATACTTAAATTACTGCTGCGTGACACAGGGACGCAAAATGAGTCACAAATATACAAAACATGATCCTAAATGAAACACAGGGCTTTAGCCCTGATGTTAAACCGCAATTGTGATCAATATTGGATAAAAATGTTTAAATATGTTTTTATGAACACAAATATGGGACAGCAGTTTGTCACTTTGCTCAATAATCATAATAAAGTACTTTAACTGGAACTAAACCACTACAAATATGCTCATAAACTTTTATTTCACATACATTTTACAACTGAAGTGGTATGTACAGCTAACAGCCGAGCATATTTGACAAATAACTGGATTGGACATAACCTTTCTGTATTATTGTACTGTTGAATAATGAGTTCCTACAGATTTAAAATATCACTGATACAAGCAAGAAAAAATATTATTATTAAAGTTGTAGTCCTTTTTAGGTAGATAATCAATTATATCTTTTTTTCCAGAAGTGATACTGGAATTTTGTAAATAGTTCCATAAAATAGAGTTCTTAAGCTAAAAAAAATGAGCCTATTTGACAAATGATGGGTGAAACTTTAATTTTTGACACTCAGGTTCACTTTCGCTTGATCTGGCCCTGAAGCAAATTCCTCGAAATGTGAACCCTGTTTATTTACATGGCAATAAACATGATTCTGATTCTCTGGACTTCAACATGCAAAGAATTAAAAAAAAAAAAAAACAAAAACATCTGTCCATGACACAACCTCAGTGTGCCTTCTCTGAAAGATTCTTCTGCTCAATGGAAACAATATTCACAAATAGCCCTTGTTAGTCTTTTGATGCATGGTTTACAAACATCGAGTGCTGCTACACGGTGCATGCTAATGACGTAATCCCACACTTTGCTTTGCCCAGACCGCCAGAGAGCACATCCCACCCCGTAATCATTCAGCGATCGCCTGATTCTTCTTTTGACAAAAACAAATATCCTCATTGAGCAATGCATCTCCTCTAACAGATGAGGATTCGGACCCCAAAGCACACGGAATGAATAATGTAACACAATCTTAGCCAAAGGTCATGTTTACTCGTCGAACAACTTAGTTTAACAACTCCAATCTCTGAGGAGCGAGTCCCTAATCGAGAGAAGTGCTCATCATAACATACAGATTCGGTCATTTTGAAGTGAAGATATGCACTGATGTCAGCTGTATGCTTTGGCTCTGCGAGTCTTCGGAGACTTGAAGTTGGACGGTTTAAGTGTGGCAGCAGGCGGGGAGGGAGGCTAGTAGTGATGTCGTTTTTTTTTGGTGACGCAAGTCTAATTTCCCCGAGGTGAGTATGTATTTAAGAGGCCCAGGTTTGTCCACAGAGAGGCACCTGCAGCACCTCCAGCAGCCAGAGTAAATAACCCACCCCGAGGTCTGCACACAAGAGCCCCCCCCCCCGGCCACCACCACCCCCACCCGCACACACCAACCCCTCAGCCGTGGTCCAGATAACAACCCTGAGTCAACACTACTCGCTCTTTCTGCTTTTGTTTTCTCTGCCTTCCCTCCCACGTTCCAATCCCCGCGGAACTGCGAAGGACCGGGCCTGAAAAGATGTAGGGATGAGCGAGGGACAGCGAGATAGAAGAAGACAGAAAAAAAAAAAAAAGAGAGAGAGAGAAGCAGAAGAAGAGGCCTAAATTACAGCATGGGAATGCAAATGAGAGTATTTTATTTGGGGGGAGCCAAGGAGGGCACGCAGGCTTTATTTTCCAGGCAGGAACAGCCCCCGTGTGGCCTCTGGATCAGCTGCGGCAACGGCGAAGGGAAGAAAAGCGAACATTCTCACTCTGCCTTTTTACTTGGGGACGAATAAAAAGAGAAATATTACAAATACAAAACCCACAACTCTCCGAGGCTAGTGCAGTCGTAAAATAAAATGATATTTTGCTACGCTCTCCCACCACCACCACCTCCTTCACTCAGCCAGAGCAGAAATCCACTAAAGTTGCAGGAATACAGGCACAAATCCCCCCCCCCCCCTATATCGAGACACCCACTGCCACTGGAAAAACAGAGTGGGAAAATGAGCGATGTGAAGGAAAGGCTTCGAGGAGGCAGCTGCAGGTGGGCTCCAGATGTGGCGGCTCCGGGGACGGACCACTCTGGCGCAGTTAAGGGCGACTCAAAGCCCCTCCACCCCCCCTCGCCGTCCCCTTTTTTTTTTTTTACCCTCCTCCGCCTCCTCTTCGCAGTGACAGGAGCCATCTGGCCTGGCAAAGCGAGTGGAGACGCTGCAGTCGAGTCCCACCCTCCCAAGTGTGGCCCCTGCAGCCAACACGAGTAAATAAAATCCACACACACACACACACATATATATATATACACACACTGCTTTTCCAGACTCCGCCCACACTCCCCCCTCCATGCCAAAGCCGTCACAGGGCTATTAACCCACCGGAGCAGCGGCCCAGCTGTGCTCCATTACGATAAATACACCAGGGGTCTCGGGGTCCTGTCAACCAGGAGTCAGCCATCAGATACTACGAGGTGTCCACTTACAGGCTTTTAAAGCTCACTTTGCTAAAGAGTTACAACCATTTTCATCATCACAGCTTCCAAAACTCCCACCCCCTAAAAAACTTACCCACCTCCCCTCCCACTGTGGCAGATGATATTTCACACTCTGCCCACATAGGACCCTCTTGAACACACTAGTGGCCACTGTAACTGGAGTCTGGACACACAACCCATACCTGCGACACCTGACACCGCCGAGCCGCCGCCCCACTTCCTGTATGACATCAGCTGCCGCTACTTATTTCTGGAGAAACATCGATGACCTGCGAGCTGTTGAATAACAATAGGACCATGTCTGCAGAACACAGGGCTGTTCGGATCAACACGCATCTATTACTGTCACATACAGCTGTGTTCATAAGTTTACATACCCTAGTGGCAGAATTTGTGATTCTTTGTCCATTTTTCACAGAATATGAATGATAATACATAAACTTTTCTTTCACTCGTGGTTAGTGGTTTGGTGAATCCATTTATCATCAAACTAATGTGTTTGCTCTTTTTAAATCCTACTGACAACAGAAACTATCCAAATGACCCTGATCATAAGTTTACATACCCTAGTTCTTCCTCCTCTGTATTGGCTCCGCCCCTTCAACATCACTGACAGATACACTGCAAAAATCTAAATCTTACCAATTGTATTTTTCTCACTTCTAATCAAAATATCTCATCACACCCTAAAGAGTAACTTTTCCATGAGATATAAGAACTGATTTTTAGACAATAATGCTTATACCTGCGCTGAGAGGATATGTATAATGAAAATGTGTCCTAATAAAAAGATTATTAAAATAAATAAATAAATAAACATAGGAAAATCAATGATTTTCACTGGAAAAATGATATATTCAGAGGATAATATTAAAATAACTGGTGATAAATCACTTAGGAAAGGTTAAACAGAGAAAAAAAAATCATTTGTGAACTGATACAAAAGTCACACTGGGTCCTTATGTTTTCAGGAAAACGCAAGTTTACAACTGAATTTGTCCACAGGTTGGACAACAACAACAACAACAACAACAATGGTTTGTCTGAGTTTGGAGTCATTTTTGCAAAAAACAGAGGAAGAAACCATTTGTTTAGAAAACTATTGGTATTAGTGTGAACTTAAATATTCCATGTTTTCAGTTTTTCAGAATCCAAAATGTCGCTAGTCGCACATCAAATCTATAAATTGCTGCTTTTAGTGATTATATAAACATACAGATGACATCATGACTTGATTAACTGTCCTATAGTTAAAACGAACAACAAACAATGAAATAACTGCATTTAGCCTCACTTTGTACTGTGCTGTAGAAGAATGAAATGTCCTCGCACAATAACGGACCTTTAAAGTATATTTAATGTCATGCATTCTTCAAGGTTTTTCTCTCCAATTAAGCCGACTAAACTCTGCAGAGATTCCTTTATCATTCTTGGGAGACTGATACTATATTCATGTGAATAGACAGTGTTTTTCTTCCAACAAGCTTCTAAAAACTGGGGGTCGTTTGTTATGACTTCATTGAATTTGCTTCACATTTCCTTGAGCTATTTTGTAAATGTGATAATAACATGAAAATTATGCAAAATCTAAGGTTTTAGTCAAATAACAGCAAAAAAAAAAAAAAAAAAAAAAAGACACCAGAGTATCCAAACCTGGCCTTTTTCAGCTTTTATAAAACAATGCCCTCCTCGTAATACTCAAAAAAAAAAAAAGAAAAAAAAACCTCAATTAATCAAAATACTAACGCAGCTAAAACTACGTAGGGACTCATAAATCTAACTGAACTGATTAAACACACACGACCGGCCGAGGTCGAGGGTCACAGATGGACCGCCCACTACTTTTTGATTCATAACTTTTGAACCAGACCAGTTTCAGACAAATATGACACATAATTGTCAAGGCCTAAATGCCATCTGAAACATATTCAAAGGGCAACATCTTGTTTCAAATATTATAAATGAAAAATATAAAAAACTACTGCGTCACAGATGGACAAAAAAAAATGAACGTTTATTTTTTGCAAGAATTACAAAGTTCTCCAAAGTGACATTCCTCTGACATTTTCCTCCTCAAATGTATTCAGTGTTTACCTTAAACCCTCTATTTCACAACCTAATATATTGGCTAGAGGAAAAAAAATATTTGATCAGACCTAAATCGGAAGAGTTTAGAAAAATGGCAGCGTCACAGATGGACAACAAAAAGAAATAAATTCAACATATTTATTTCAGTTATGAATATCATATACATTTTGTTTATTTTTTTCAATATTTACAACATAAAAATAATATTCACATTATATTCAAATGTATTTTGCACATATATATGCATTTATTAGTTTTAAACACTGTGTCTAGAATATGACAAAAATAATATAAATATCAATGTATCTGAAATAAATGTAGTTTATGAGAGTTTATAAAATGAACCCAGAATGACGGCACAAAACTTTGTCACTTTCCAAACAAACATTTTTTCCTCACATTTTTTTTTTTTTCATTTCAAAATACATTTTCCTGAAAATGTAAGTCATTACCTACCCGAAAAATAGACGTTTGGTGCAGATTATTGTAATTTAATTTTTTTCCGACCGGACGTTAACCTTCCCTTGACTTCGCCCTCTACTGTACATTTCCAAACGAGGAGTTCCAGAAAATAACAGCATTGCTTTCTCCGATTGTCAGATTACGAGGGACTTTAGAGCAGTTTATGGAAATATTTGCCAGTTGCAGCTTCTCTCAGCCCTCCTGCAGGCATAGTGGGTCTCGGGAATGCCGTTAAAAGGATTCCTGGGTAATTGTTTATGCTGCGGTAGAAACTGAGAATGAAGAAAAGTGGACTGTAATGACAAAAAGGGTCCAGGGCAGCCGTAACAAAATGGCCAATGAGGGACATAAGAGTCTACATGGTCTATGCGCATTTAGCTCAGTCACAATGGTGGTACAAGTACACGGTGAAAATACTCAAATATGAGTAAAACTTCAACTATCAACAGTAAAAGTGTAATGGTCCCTGTTAGTGTATGTTTACTGGTGAGCTCATATGAACTGCTTTAATCTACAGCAGTGTGTCTCAACGGGGGCGGGGTGTTTGGAATGAGAAAGCTAAAAGGGGGGCACTGAGACCGAAACGGGGGGCGTTAGTCTGTACAAGTATCAATATCAATATCAATATCAATATCAAGCGCCATGTTATGTCAATGGCGAATTTCACGTACTGAGCTATGCTATCTATGCTACGCCCCCTACTCGACAAGCTGTTTCGGAGGGGGGATGGGCGCGACAAGGAGGATAAGGATGAGGTAAGCCCACCCCCGTCACAATTTTTTTTGGCTCACGATGTTTACCCATAAAAGGGTGAGGAACACTGATCTATAGCAGCGCAAGTTTCCACTGGATTTCCACTGATGGCGTTAGCTTGACTCGCCCTCCCGCCACCAGGTGATTTCAGATACTATCTCTAGCATCGTCTTCAACAACAGTCCACGTAAGCAAAAGCATTACTACGATCATAACAAATCATGCAACTCGCAGTCTGGTTGGGAAAATCTGGGGCCGGAAGTGGGAAAATCTCAAAAAAAGCAGATTAATTTTGAGAACCCGACCACAGATTTGGGTCGAAACACTAATATTCTCACCCGGTGAAGCTGTACTATAAGTATTTTATTTTGGAAATTGTAGCTTTTTTTTTTTTTTAAACAACTCTATTCTCGCCTGATAACGTTTTACTATGACATTTTATTTCAGAAACTATAAATCAGACAGGGCAAAGATGGCATCATGATGATACCTACAGTGGAAATGCAACATCCTGGAGGTCAAAAGTGACATTTAAGTGCAGTATTTGAGTAAAAAACTTCCCGATTTTCAGTTTTGGAGCCTTTGCAGCTCAACGCGGCTCAACTTGGTAGACCTTTTGTGGCATTTCCACCATCAGTTACTCTTTCTAGAATCATTTTCATCGACAGTGCAAGCAAGCAAAGGCATTACGATGATCATAATAAACATTATAATCATGCAAATCGCAGTTCGGTTGGGAAAATCTGGCACAGGAAGTGGGAGAATCTCAAAAATAGAGTAAATTTTGATAACCAGACCACAGATTTCTAAACGCGAATTCTCACCTGCTAAAGTTATACTTTAACTTTTTTTTTTTTTTTTTATTCTTACGGTTTTGCGCTTCATCGTTCTCCATCGTCTCCTTGACAGAACCTGCAGTGGAAATGCAACATCCTCTAGGCCAGGGGTCTCAAACATGCGGCCTGGGGGCCAAACGCGGCCCGCCAAAGGTTCCAATCCGGCCCCTGGGATGAATTTGCAAAGTGCAAAAATTCCACAGTCGAGGCAGTGGAACTCCTTTTACTCACATACAGACTAATATGATCTACAATAAAATAATAGCAAAATAACCTACAAAAAATAATTACTCCATATTTTCTGGGTTTTGATATGAAAAAAATAATATTACATTATGCCTATAAATAAATAGATAATGATAATAATAATTGTCTTTGTTTAGGTTCGAAAAATAACATTAAATTATGAAAATATTTACATTTACAAACTATCCTGTAACAATAAAATGGGAATAACCTGAACAA
>JAPQRP010000013.1:29400657-29421836 GCA_037367295.1 Apogon hyalosoma
TAGATAGATAGATAGATAGATAGATAGATAGATAGATAGATAGATAGATAGATAGATAGATAGATAGATAGATAAGTGGTTCCAGGCACAACAAGCCCCGCCCCTCACACGTATTATACCTTGTTTTGGCATGGATCCAGCTGATGTCATCATGTCTATGCATGTGCTGATGTCAACATATCAATTGCCTCTATATATGTGGCAAGTTTGAAGTAAATTGAAGCAAAATTGATGCTTTTATAGACTTTTGAAATTTTGCTCATTTTAAGTAAATGGGAGGAAAAAAAAGATTTGAATAATTCATAGAAAATGTGAACTTTTCAATCCATGTCCTGAACTTCAATCAACATTTTCTTTATCCCTATTTAAAAAGCAACTGAAAAGGATTCTAATTTATGAAAAAAATAAAAAATTAAAAAATGGTAGTGTTTTATATCATTTGCTTTTTTATTTTACTTTACTTACATCACATTTTTATTCTTTTTTTTTCTTTTTTGTGTGTTTCTTGGGGAGGTATTTATATAAGCCTTTTTGGCTTCTAACCTCTCCTGCACAGTGGTGTTACTTGCATAATTCTTTTTTTTTTTCTTGTTGTTTGTGATATGCAAATAATAAATAAATAAAATAAAACTTTGACCTACTTTTCCATAAATGTAGCCACATCTATTCTGTGTCACAGGCAATCGTTAAACCCAGTTTGGTATGAATTTAACCAATAGTTTTGCTGCTAAAGTGTTAACAAAGAAACAAACCGAACCAAAAACAATACACCTTGCCTCCCCTTCAGGGGGCAGGGTAATAATTCCCATAGCACTTGAAGGCAGCATAAGACTGCATCTCATGTTCTATTTACAAATAAAGATGTATGAATGTGTGCACCATGTTACTGAAGATAGAGTGGTGGGGAAATATGGCACAGACTGGGTGTGTTTGTGTAACTTTGGCAGGGGGTGATTATGTTGGATGGGGACCAGTCACAGATTTGGACATTATTTACATTATTACATAATTCATCAGCCTCATAGCACAACTGTCTAAGTCATATTTTTGGCCAAATTGTGATATCTGCAAAACTTTACTCTCCTGACGCCGCTGCTTCATTTTACGCAGATATCAGAAAAACTTGACTGAAGCAATTATGCTGTGAGACTAATAACTAGATTTCGTTTTTCATTTTTTTGGATTAAATATGTATGTTCGTTTCAACCCTGCAAAAACAACAAAGATAAAGGTGGAGTAAGACTTTCGCACAGTACTGCAGCTTTAACCTATTTTCACATAGTGTGAAATAAAAAAGAAACACATGCACAATTCAACAGCATAAAGTTAGAAAAAATGAGGTGCACCCTAAATAACTCTGTCAATAAATTTTACAAAATATGGGAGTCTCTTTTACACTGTGTGAATATGTTACCTGGCCTGGAACTTTAAAAACATTTTAGATGTTTATATTGTTCTTGACCTGTTTTGTTTATTTATCTCCTTTAATGGTACCAGAATGCACTGTCTTGATGTCTTGACTGTCTTTATGTGTGTCTTGTTTGTATTGCCCTTTTTTTTCTTTTTTTTTTCCAAGGGGGTTCTGTTTGGTTATCATGTCCAGTGTCAATCTCTGTATTATGAATACATTACTTGAAATTATAAATGTTATACCTGTTAAATGAAAAGTTCTATAAATGTTGAAAAGTTCTATAAATGAAGTTTATTTAAAAAAAAAAGTACAATTCAACTGAACATTCAATTTGATCGTCCAGCAAATTAAATGTGATCAATATAACAGCATTTACTGTATTCGCATTATGCACATTTTCCTCTATTTAAAGCAGTTTGACCAACTCAACCTGGATGCAATTACAAGAACGTTTGAAAATAATCTTAAAATGCAGATTTTGCGTTTGACATTGAAAATGAAATCAATTTTCTCACCAAACATGTAAAAAAAAGTCTTGTAGATGAATGGAAACAGATGGGGAAAAAAAAGATGACAAACATGTATAAATAAATTATAATATAATAAATTCAGTATAAATATATTCTGAGGTATCAATACATATGTAAACTGTATTTACAGATTATATGTATTTGCGTTATATATGTATTTTATTCCAATCCCTTAATTTCATCATTAGTTTATCTGACTTCCTTATTGTACATAGAATATATATGTATAAGCAGGGTTAATAAGTGAATTTCTCTAAATTTTAGAACAAAAGTGTTTAATCAGTAACTGTAATTTCATAGATTTAGTCATATTTATCTAAATACATGTAAATGTATATATTCTGTGACTCTCTAACAGTATCTATCATCCACCAGTCCATTTTATGTATTTTACGTTACCTTTCACAGATATTTGCCCCAGTGTGCGTTTACCTCTGCTGTGAATTTGTCCGTTATGAGCTCCGCTTGGTGAGAATTAACACTCTGTACGTCCGAATGATCCCGTTTATGGAAAAGTTTCTCTGCATCGGTTGAGCCGACGCTCGTCCACAAAAGCAAAATGTTCAGCTGGATAAAAGTCAGCATCGTGGCGTCGGTTTGGTCCTGAGGTTTTATACGAGTTGGATGACTGAAAGGAAGAGGCCACGGTGCTTTATAGGCAGAAGAGTTTCCCCCCACCCATGTACAGGTGTGACCCAGTGGAGGTAAAACACTCTCTGCACCTGGGTGTGATAAGTAAACCCCTTTGTTTTACTGAGTGCAGTTGCTGAATTGGACTGGATCGTATGGATGTGTTATACACGCTCTGCTGCCTTCAAATGCTCGGTCATTAACCTCCATAAAAAGGCAATAACAGTGGTTTCACCTAAACAAACAGCACCTGTTTTCACCGTTTACACAAAAAAAAAAAAAAAAAAAATCTGCTGGATAAAGTTTATTTTCCAGAACAAACTGTGCATTACATTCCCTTTACATGCTTAATTCACACAATAAAGTTACATTCACATAAAGTTTCAGTGCTTATCTCAATAATACAAAAACATTTTCACTATACATTAAAGCAATACATTAAAATATCAGATACTGTGTATTTTGGGGGCAATTCAAGTCAATCACCAAAAAACTGCTGAATAATCGTACATTTCTGCAACCCAGAGATGTAAATTCTAATCTTAATTATTTATTACTGTAGGTTTGCCTATCTGTAGCAGATATAGCAGGTTTTTCCTTTTCCTCTTGACATTTTTTCGTGTTTCATACTGTATATTTTCAACCTGTCTTCCCGGCACTTGATTTTTGCCTAAAAATAAATGACAGCGGTTGGAGACACTTGGTTTATGTTCAGTTCATGATATATATTTGGCTGAAAAAGCCACCTTTTCTTCAGTTTTCTCTGTGCTGATATAATAACCTTTGAATGTACTCACAGTTTGTACGAAAGTCTACATGATCAGTGAACGAAATCCAAGAAAATATCTGATTTTCACTGAAAAAAGCCAAATTCAGAGGATAATGACATGATAAATGACTTTGCTAAGGTTCAATGTAAAGAAAAAGTTGAAATATTAATAATAACTGAATGAGCGATAACCTAATAATTCACTCTGAGTTTTTATGAATATCTACATGGTCAGTACATTCAATATTGGAAAATACCTGATTTTCACAAAAAAATACAAAGGATACCATAATAAATAGTGATAAATCACTTTGGAAATGTTGGATACAGAGAGATATTCGTTTTTAAGTTTCCACAAATACAGGGTTTCTGCAGGCGTCAGCAAATCTAATTTAAAGTCCTTTTTAATGCCACTTTAAACAAATTTAAAACCCAACTATTATACTTTTTTCACTCGATATAACCTCAAATATGGCGTTGTCGATCAAGGGGAACGTTTTAGAAGCCCAAAAAAACAAAAAAAAGATGGTCCGGTCATTTTGTTTTTAGCCCCCTCGAACCGTAAACGCGCATTAAAACGAGCTGTTTCGATTCTCGCCAGTTTTCTACGTCACAAACCCTGTCAATCACTCCAAGTTCCTTCCTCCTATCAATAATATTGGAATACAATAGCCTTACAATCATGTTGAGTTGCCCATGGCGGTTGACGGGAAGCGCAGTACCGCGCTGCATGATGGGAAAGGAAGTTAAAAACAGGAACGACACATTTACTAACTTCAGTCCCCAGATATCGGTATTAATTTGACCCATGGTTCCCCACGGGTCGACGCGCTAGTTAATAAATAATGGTAAATCACTTCGGAAATATTGCATGCCAAAAAAAACACATCGCAAAAAGTCTCCACAAAAAAAGCTCCAGGTCTTTCTGGGTAAAGACATGAGGAGCTCACTGCATCAGTTACGGGTAAAGGTGGTGTTGCGGCTGAAACATATTAATCATTGCAGTAATTATCCAATGGAAGGATCTGAACTATTGGCTTAGTTAAACCCAAGTGGGGCCTTTTTTTTTGGCTAGGCTGTGTAAATGAACATCCTCTGTGACAGCTGACAAGAGGCAATGTTCTAATATCATACATACATGTCTAGATCTAAACATTGACAGGACTGGTTGACTGTATGCTATACTGTCTGTGGTTGCAGAAATACACAATGACAACATTATTCTGGCGACGGGTTGAGGAAATAACCCCGTTTATGCGTTGACGCTGGTGCGTTACTGCAGGGCTCTGGCGATCGCTCCTCCCAGATGTTCAGCTGTCGGCTTTTCTGCTGTAGCACTGACACACAGACCTTCTGCTGTCATTGCATCTCGTGTAGTTGGTCCTATGGCTGCAAACTGGAAACAAAACAGCATAGGTTGAGATTTAGACACACTGAGAATCTGATACCAGTAACGCAGCATGAACTGAGGGGAAAACACACCTTTATTTGAGTCAGCTGTTCCCCCGACAGCTTCCGCACCACTTCAAGGCAGAACTTCACTCCTGATGGACTAAAGAAAGCTATGCTGGCAGGAATTCCCTATAGATCACAAAAAAAAAAAACATAGGACCAATGTCCCTGTATCTCAGCGGCATGTTCTATCAAAAATCAATAAGTTGGATTTGTGAGGTTGCCAGGTTCTGTTCTATGTTAGAGTCCTGTGGTCTGGATGCAGATCAATCTAACTATAGAAGTAGGCGGTACTTTGACTGGAGGAGAACTAACTAATTCAATCCAAGTCCATATATGACTTCCATCAGTGCTCAATAGTAACTATATTGATATCTGTAACCATTTTCATGTTACAAACCATCAAACTGATGGAAGTGTAGTGGGAAATAACATATACTTGGTTAAGGTACTTTTAGTGGCTTGCAAAAAAGCTATAACAAAGAACTGGGGAAAGACAGAACCACCAACGAAGGACCAATGGATCACGATTGTTGAAGGAATATATATACAATGGAAAAAAAATAACTCAAAAACTGCAACTACAAGAAGCACAAATGGACAAAAAAATGGAATAAATGGACTGATTCCAGAACCTGGAATGGTAAAAGGACCAAATAATGTGAATGTAGTGTCATGTTGTGTACCCAAGCAAGGTTTGTTTGTTTGTTTTGTGTTGTTTTTGGTGACTGTGTGTTTATAAAATTTCAATAAAAACTTAAGTGAAAAAAAACAAACTTTAAAAATATAGCCTACTGTTAGAAAAGGTACATGTTTAATATTTCAAAAATGCATCACAAATTCAAAAATCTAAATTTCTTAAAACTGTCGACAAACTTTGTAGACATTGTCCCAAGGAAAATACATATAAAATTTGAAATTAATTCGACAAGTAATTTTGGAGAAGAAGACTGTTGAAATATAGACCTCAGTGACCTTGAGTTTGACCCTTCAAGGTCACTCAAGGTCAAAGGTCATGGACCCAAATGACAGTCCATATATGACTTCCTATCAGTGCTCAATAGTAACTACATTAATATCTGTAACTACGTCTATGTTATAAACCATCAAAATATGGACCTTTATAAGTAAAGGCACATTTTAAATATTTTAAATATTTCAAAAATTGGTAAAAAAATTTAAAAAATCTAAATTTCTCAAAACTGTGAACAAACTTTGTAGATATTGCCCCAAGGAAACTACATAAAAAATGGAAATTAATCCAACTAGTTTTTTTTTGGAGAAGGAGATTTTGGAATTTTAGACATTAATGACCTTGAGTTTGACCCTTCAAGGTCACTCAAGGTCAAAGGTCATGGATTCAAATGAAAGTCCATATATGACTAACCATCAGTGGTCAACAGTAACTATATTGATATCTGTAACCATTTCCATGTTATAAACCGTCAAAACATGAACCATTGTAAGTAACGGCAATCATTTAATATTTCAAAAAGTCATCAAAAATTCCAAAATAAAAAATTCTCAAAACTGTGAAAAAACTTTGTAGACACTGTCAAAAGAAAGCGACATAATTTTTTTTTACATTTTCGTCTGAGAAGATGTTTGAAGAAACTGCCAACGAAGACTAAGACGAAAATACTAATAACTAAGAGTAAAATACTAAGAGAAAAAGGAAACTAAAAATCTTTGAGTAAAGCTGTGAAATAGTGTGATTTTACCTGCTCCGTGAAGTAGTTGTTGAGATTCTTCTCCAGATCTGGATGTTCAGCTGTTTGATAGACAGTCAGCGTCTCTAGGGGCACTCCTGGAAACAAAGACAGAAAAGATTCCCGCTGTGATAAAGGTAGAGCAATTACTGGTTTATAATTAGTGTAACCCCAAATGGGAATCTTATCACCTTGAATTTTAATCAGGAACCACAACTGCTAGTGTAAATGCTTACCGCTTTCCCTCAAAGCTGTCGGCAAGACTTCTCTTTTGATGGAGCCACAGGGGAAGAAGAGTGGTGGAATATTTGTGTCCTCTCCTACGATGAGAGTTTGGTATAAGGTCATATTACTAATCAGGTTAATATTACCTTTTCTATTAAACCCAACAGTGTCGAAACAGTGCGGGGATATAAATATCATATCGTACGTTGAATGATAACGCGGGACAGGACGTCCGCTGTCCCCGTGTCTTCACCCACAGGATTCAAACCCAGACTTCGGACTGTGAAAAGTCAAACACTAACAGTCAGTGGCAAAGAAACGCTGATGTCGCACACTGTAATAAACGGGAAATGCAAAACAAATTTCGTACTGTAATACCAAAAATGGCAGCTCATGTTAAAGGGGCTATGTGTGTTTTTTTTTTTTACTATCAAATATTAAAAATGACTTAGAATTATCAGTAGTGTTCAGAATACAGAGCTGTACAGTTCTGCCAAAGATCCAAAGATGTATTGGCTTGTACAGATATGAACTTTACTTAGACCAGAATGCCATGCTCTGCTGTGAAGGAAAATGGTAAAAAAAACAGCACAGGATGGTTCTACCTGCACCTGCTCGTACTCCAAAGACCAAACACATTCACAGTAAACTGTTACTTGTGCACAGCCTAAGGTAGTAGCGTCAACTGACACATTTCCGTGAACACCAGGTGCCTGCCACACTTTGTCTCCATGCTCTACTGCATTTAAAGGAATAATGTGTGAAAAGTGGCAAGTTTTGGGAAATGTTTTATATGAACTTACCTAAGGCAGCGGTTGCCTTTCCCACCACATATATAGACTTGGTGTTCCACTTATCCTTCACAGAGCTGCCCCATTCTGAATGATAATGAGGAAGAGCATTACTTTTAATCAGAGCTACAGGAGAATTAGCTCCAATATAAGTAAATAAGTTTTTTCCAGGAATGCAAATGTGTAAACTCATAAAGACCCAAACATCTACTGACAACCAAAAGCACCTACTGATCTCTAATGTTTAACACCTGTTGAGCCACTACCACCAATTTAAATAATTGGCGTAAAATACAGTTTGTCGTCTTTTCGTGGTCATCAGATATGACCCATTTGGACATTCAGAGGCTCCGTAGTTACCGTGGAAACATTGATTCACCAGTAAAACCCATGGAGTTGGATCAATGACAGCGGATGGAAGCGCTTGTTTTATGTTCAGTTAATGATATATTGGACAGACAAAGTCACTTTTTCTTCAATTTTCTCTCATTTTTAATCTGAGCTTTTATGAAAAGCTACATGATCAGTAGATTAAATACAGGAAAATACCAATTTTCACATAAAAATGCAAAATACAAAGGATAATATATAATAAATGGTGATAAATCACTAAAGAAATGCTAAATAGAGAGAAAAAGATAATTTCATAACTGCCACCTAAGTAGCACTGGGTCTATAGCCTATGTTTTATTAGGTCTAATCATTGCCTCTCTTTACGGTCTTACCTTCCTTTCTTTCCTCTATGCACATCTTCACAGCCTCCACTGCTCTTGGACTGGTAAATATGAGACCTCCATGTTTTTCAGGTTGGAAAATCTGAAATGGAGAAAATAATAATAATAATAATAATAATAATAATAATGATAAAAAAGTGGCTGAGACAACATTATTAATGTGACTGAATATGTTGGACGAAGAGCAGGTGTTACCTTATCTGTCAATGTGTTCAATGAGACAAACTTAAAAGACAGAACAGGAATAAGTGTGGCTTTATGTCCATGTGATGCCAGCTCCTGTGGAAAAACAAAGTCAGAGCTTACATCCAAAGAATTAAAAGTAAAATGTCCTTGCAAAACACATTTTAACCAGTGGAGTATTAAAACCACATATTTTACTCAACTACTGTACTATAGATGAATTTTAATGTAATTTAACTTCAGTTAATGTACTTTCATACCTCTGTACTCTTTTCTCTACTACATTTGTCTGATTCATGCACTTTCATATGTGTTGACCTTGTATGTGATGAACTTAAGATTAAGAGGGTTAAGGATTTTTTTCTTCTGAAATCATTATCACTTAGTTCTCACGGGTCACCAATACTACAAATACTCAAGGATCTTACAGAATATGATGGACTGATGTAGATTAAACAGTTTAGAAAGTATTATCTAAATAACTATAAGCATCTGAGTCTAATAAAATGAATGGAATCAATAAAATGAATCCAAAACATCATCTGCTAGAGTGAAAATATGCATTTGTTTTCTATTTCATGTCTCCAATCCAGATAATCAGATAAACAATCCAGACAAAAGATTTAGAAAGAATATCTATAGCCCTTCGGCTGCCTTCCACCTCCACATCCCATAGACGAAGGCAGCAGAATGAGGTCAAATTGACCCCAAGGAATACACAAGGGCAAATAATATGGAACACATTAATGAATGATGCATTAAAATGAATCCAAAACATCACCTGTTGGAGTGAAAATATGCTTTTTTTTTCTATTTCATGTCTCCAGTTCAAATTAAATTAGGGAAAACAGTCAAATTATAGAGGGAAAAACTATATAGTATGTGAATGTATATGCCTAAAATGCATTGTACAGTAATAATACTAATAACAAGTAATAATTATTATTCGTGTTTTAATTATATTTCACTGATAATATTTTCATAAGCGAGTTTCTGGGTGCAGATATTTTACTTGTGGTATTTTCATAATAGAATATTTGCACTTTTAATTGTACAAGCAGCGCTTCCTTCTTCCATTATTGATTTTCACTGAGTTCTTAAAAATTTAAATGTTAATCGATAGGATCTGTTTACCTTAATATAAGGATCAGGTCCAGATTCTCCATCCCTGGGCTCTTTGAGAAGCAGAACTTGCATCTCGGAAAAAATGCCTTAAATGACTGGATAACTGAATTACAATAAGAAGAGTAAAACAAAACAATCCAGAGTGGATGAGAATGTTGCTGCTAACAGTGAAGACAAAGTCAACAACACTGAACTAAAGGGGTGTGTGAGGGCACAGAAAGCCAAGCTACACCCTGTCAAACTGTCATGTGCAAAATGCTGATAACAAAGCTGTTGAGTCATGATTATTGGACTGCATCTGAAAACCAAAGAGGCAAAAAATACCACATATATGCTCAGAAAACCCCTGTGCATCTAGCTAAATACAGGTACATGTCTTCAAGTGTGTTGTTGTTGTTGTTGTTTACATAGGCTAGCATAGGTAGCTTGGGAAGTGACAAATTAGCTTAGTTAGCAGTAGTGATTTTGCTCTCAATTAAACACGTCCAAAACAGCCAGAATAAATATATCCATCGCCAGCTTTAACGTTAAAAACTAACACAAATAATGGCAAGAAAAGACAAATTATTGTTCCATTTTAACCTACGTTGTGTGGATCCAACAGCTGAGGGCATCACTGAATTACTTCCGGTAAAGAAGGGGGGGGAAGACGGATACAATTTAACAATCTTCCATAAAAACATTCTAATTAATGTTAAATCCTAAAAAAAACTGCACATTTTTTTATGTTTATATGATTATGTTGCTAAGTACATGAAATAATGATTACAAAGTGTAGATCAGACAAAATCAAAATGAACTTGGTCCCTATTTCTGGAAATGGTTTGGTCCGTGCAACTAACAGACTTTTACTGCCATTGTGGTTCTGAATGTTGCCGTAAAGTGTACGTAGGGAGCCGTAATGGCGGTCGCACAGCCCCAGTTTCCTCCGTCGCTGTCTATCGTAGAACAGTGACCTTTGCCACGCCCACTCTTGGGACACGCGTGGTGCTTGTTTGCAGTCGGCATGGCTTCTTCAGCTAAGAGGAGAGCAGTGGGTTTGGGCGAAAACCCCGAGGAAAGCGACAACAGCTCAGATGAGGATCTGGAAGATGATGACGAGTCTGGAGAGGAGGACAGCGAAGCGTCCGAGGAGGAGATAAACGAGGTAGAACAACGGAGAACTTCCGGTTCTGTTTGTGGCCTGGCTAGTTAGCTAGCTAAAGCAGCTGTTGGCTAATAGAAGCAGGACAGTAGCATTAAGTTTTCAGAACGGTTTACTGTTCATGTTAGGATGTATTAAAGTAGGAATACTAAATGCATTTGACGCAGAAATACCACAGTGTAAAAACTGCTATTACAAGTCCTGTATTTGAAACTTGGAAGTAAAGGTACACATTACAAGCAGCAGCACCAACATGTGTTAGAAATAAAAGTATGTATGATAATAGTAAATATATGTTAAAGTTGCAGTGGGGTAGTCATAATTGTTGTAAATACAGATAGGCAGCTTGATCTCTTTTTAAACATATCAATGTAGTATTCTAATTGTATAGTAATTACGTAATTGTGTGAAAGTAGAAGTGTAATGGTGTAAACAGTTCCATATTTGGTTCTGAGGTGTAATAGAGTAGCAGAGGATGGACATACAGTGGTGGAATAAAGTTTTAATTTTACTTAATCTAAAACATCATGAAATATTTGCATTAAAATCTTTTTTGTGTAGCAGAAGGCGTGGCTTCATCAAACAGACACAAACAAAGTTTATTTTTTTGTTAATTGTTAATAAGAAAAAATAACAAAACTGAATTCTTGTCAGTTTCAACATGTCATGTCCTGGATGTGTTTCATTATCGACTGAAACATCCAGTTTGGACCTTGACAGAACAGCGCACATGCAGAAGGGGGCATGTGGGTTTGGAAAATGGAACAATACTGGATAGAGTTCAATGACTGAAGAGGGATTCTGAATGGAATAGATTACAAATGCACGGGGCATCCAAAAACTTTTATCCACCACTGTATTTAGGTAAAGTTCACATACTATAAAGTTTTAACACTGACACAAGTAGATGTTATTAATTTGCTAAATAAAGTCGTTGAAACTTCTAAGATTCTTATATTTTTTTCCAGTGTATCTCAGAAATATGTGACCAAATTTATACAAAGACTTAAGAGGTTCAGCTGGTGCAAAATTTATTTATATCTTTCTCAAAACTTTAGGACACAACCGTAGATCACCACTGACTTCTACTGTAACATGTGACTTATTAGCATATTTTTTGTTACTGCTTACGTATGTGTGAACACATTGTATACATACAAGATTAGATATTCTTTATTATCCTCCAAGGGGGAAATTCAAACATAGAGCAGCACAAAACAATATGCGTCAAATACAATAGAAAAATAGAAAGAGAAGAAATATAAAAATGTGGTAAAGTGACTAAAAATGACAAAAAATAGTAATAATAAATACAGTTACAAGTGTGCACTTCAATGCATAAATTTAATCTGATATTTACCCTCTTCTTTGTTCTTCAGGAGGTTGTAGTGGACTTCGAAGCCCACGCCATCTCAGTCAATGACTTCAACGGGATAAAGAAGCTGTTGCAGCAGGTTTGGGATGATATTCATTTTTTTTTTTAAAAACCATGATGTAGCTGAAGTTATTCTTTTGGGTGTCTGCATTAACTCACTGATGTCACTACTTTTGTCCCTGTGAGTGAACTACAGGGGATCTGGTTCTGGATTCAGGCTCTTAAATGATATTACAGTGGTTTTTCTCAGAAAGGACATCAGTTATTTTCCTCAAAGAAATCACACACAGTCTGCAAGATAAGATGCATCAACATTTAAAGTTATTTTGCTGATGCGGGAAGCATATTTTCATTACGTTCCAAAATCTTATACATTTACTGCCTGTTTCTGACTTTGGTTTTGCACATAGTTACAGTTTTTATCAGTGCATTTTTCCTATAAAACCTGTTCAGTGACAGTATTGACGCTGTAATGCCATCCAGTAGAACTCAAGTAACTTCCAAACAACCAATAATAAGGAAAAAAAACATGAATCAAAGTCCAGGGAATAAGTCGTGAGGGTCAATGAACCGATTTCTTACATGTATTACACTTTCCAGCGTGGTGTAAAGGATGAGGGATTTTCAATTTATCTCATCTGTGTTGTTTCATTTCAGCTGTTCTTAAAAGCTCATGTGAACACCTCGGAGATGACAGACATCATCATTCAACAGAATCACATCGGAAGCGTCATTAAGGTGTGTAATTCAGTACGCTGTCATTACCTTGAGTCTCTTATTATACAGCGCAGGTGACTTTTTAAGGTTGCATCTCCATCATTTATGCATCACTGATGCCCTTACTTTGCTGCAGCAAGCCGAGGTGCCAGAGGACAGCGACGACGACGACCCAGATGAGGTGTTTGGCTTCATCACTATGCTTAACCTTACAGAGAGAAAGGTAATCCAGTCACATAAAGCCACTTAACGGCCCCTGTCGACGGAGGAGATAAATACACGCAAGGTTAGTTCGTTTCAAGTTTAATTGTCTGTGTGCGACGGCAGGGCGTGCAGTGCGTGGAGGAGGTGAAAGAGCTCATCGTGGAGCAGTGTGAGAAAAACTGCAGCCACAGCGTGACGGAACAGCTCGAACTGATCCTCAATGACACCAGCAAACCTGTGGGGCTCCTGCTGAGTGAGCGCTTCATCAACGTCCCGCCACAGATCGCCCTTCCACTGCACAGACAGCTACAGTGAGCGTCCGTCTTCTAACACAGCAGTCAGCTCTGAAAATACTTGACACTTCATATGGAGTGAATTCCGTAGAGCAGGGGCGTCAAAGTCGTTTTCCTTCAGGAACCACATTCAGCTCAATTTGAACAAAAATGGGCCGGAAATAAAAAATAAATATTGATTGATTGGTTTAGTTCGAGCTCGTGCACCCTATATTCAGTGTTGTTTCAATTTCACAATAAGACAGAGATAATAGAACACTCACATATTATACACATGATTATATGTGCACAAATATACACAAATATAAACAATAATTCACTATTAGTAGCCTGAAAGGGAGTGAGAAGAATCTAAATCAGTCAAATCATCAAAATAATTTTCGCTTGTTCAGATTTTTTTTTTCTTGAATTAAGCAAAAAAAAAAATCTGCCAACGGAACAAGTGAAAAGTATCTTGGTAAGATTTCTTGAAAAAAGATTTTCAATATAAGTTCTTATGTCACTGAAAAGTTACTCTTTAGGTGATTCTGTCTTATTTTAAATGTGATGAAATATTGTGACTAGAAATGAGAAGAATACAGTTGGTAAGATTTTGATTTTTGCAGCGTGGTTGCAGTTAAATCAGACAAATTAGCTGGAAACATGCATTAGTAAATACTGTCAGTGATTAAAGTAATAACATAACCTATAAATAATGAATCTTTGTTTCAGTGCAGAAATCCCCCATTAAATTCTGGAAATATTTCCATTTACAAACTATTCTTTCACCAAAAAAAATGTGAAAAAAGTGAAAAATACACACAATTTTAACAATATTATGCCTCAGTTTGTCATTTCTCCATGTGCATTACGGATTGGATCGACAAAAGCACAACACATTTAATAACAGGCAGAATAGTGTTAAAATTGCACTTAATTTTCTTTATACATTTCAGGTTCATATTTGTTCAGGTTATTCACATTTTATTGTTAAAGGATAGTTTGTAAATGTAAATTTTGTAGCGTAATTTAAATTTTTTTTTCCAGATTAAACCAATAAGAACATTTGGAATTGTCATTATTTATAACAGGGCTGTCAAACACATTTCTTCCAGGGGCCACATTCAGACCAGTTTGATTTAAGATGGGCCTGACCAGTAAAATACTAGAATAACCTATAAATAATGACAACTTTTTCTTTTTTAGTGCTATAAAAACTTTATCCAAATATTTACATTGACAAACTATCCTTTCACAAAAAACATGCGAATAACCTGAAAAAAAACTTACATTTTGTAAGAAAAAATAAGCGCAATTTTAACATCAAGCCTCAACTAACCATTTGTACATGTATGTTACACAAAATGTCACACAAACAGTTGGTAACAGGTGTAATATTGTTAACATTTTGGAGTTTGGAACTAAAATAAGAACAATTTCTCTTCTGTCCAGGTCATTGTTCTTCTTGGTAGTTCTTTGAGGTTCAACTGGACTAGTTTTGCTCTTTTGAAGCAAAGCAAAGTTCGTAAATGTAAATATTTTCATAGTTTAATGTTATTTTTTATTTTTCATATTAAACCAAGAAGAATATTTGGAGTTGTCATTATTTATAGGTTATTAATCGAGATAACCGAGTACTAATTGAGTGATCGTGAGTAAAAGGAGTATCAACGGTTGGAATATCAAATATCGTCATTCACACTTGAAACCACGTCAGTATTTTTATGCACAAAAGTAAACGGGTTAATTGTTTTTCTTTCAGGGGAGAAATAGCTGAAGCTCAGAGGACGAATAAGCCCAGTGGGAAGTGTCACTACTGCCTGTTGATCAGCAAAACCTGCAAAGAGGCATCCAAGACCATCCCAGCCAGAGGAGGAGGCGGAGCCCCGAAAGAGGAGTACATGTTCATCAACGCAGAGGAGGAATTCTTCTACGAGGTACAGTCGAGTAAAACCGCAGCACAGGTTAGAGCGTTTACAGGGAGTATCCAGATGACAACTGACAGCAGATCTTTAGATTCAGAAACGTTTACTTCCCCGTCTGATCACATTTTAATTTGTACAGCAGTGGTGAAATAGTTTGGATTGTGAGGCTGAAGTTGCGTTAACTTCGTTGTGCTCTAACGTGTTCCAGTGTAGATTTATGTTCAACTCAGACTCGGCTTTATTGTCATTCAATCAACAGTACGTGATCGAACTAAATACAGTTACCCAGGTCTGTGTGTTTGTAGCATGAGAGATTAAAAGGATAAAATAAATATAATAAACAGGGTTCCCACGGGGTCTCAAGTCTTAACAGTCTTGAATTTACGAATCTACATTTAATGCCTTAAAAAAAAAAAAAAAAGGTATAAATTGTGATACAGTAGGTCTTAAGTTGTTGCAATAAACTTGTTTGCTGTATTGTGTTACTTTCTTTGCAGCTTGGACGTTTAACAGACACATTTAGTCGACTCAGTTCCACCCCGACAATTTATATTGAAACTAGGAATAAATTATCGCTAATTTTACGGCCCCCAGCGAGAAATGACTCGGAAACGGTGGGAATCAAAGCGTTGGAGTAAATAAACACATTTTCCTAACTTCTAGTAGTCAAGTAGTAGTATTAAATTCTGTTCTCAGTGGTCGTAAAAAGTCTCAATTTAAACCTGTAGGAACCCCGTTTGAAGCCTGGTGTGTGTTTTACTTACAGCAGGCCATCCTCAAGTTCCACTACTCGGTCCAGGAGGAGGCGGACTCCTGTTTGAGCGGCAGGTGGTCCTTCGACGACGTTCCCATGAAGCCGTTCAGGACAGTGATGCTGGTTCCAACAGACAAAATGCCCGCCGTCATGGACAAACTCAAAGAATACCTGACAGTGTGAACGCCGTCGTAAAATAAGCCGTGTGTATAAACTGAAGACCACCGGGCTGACGGAAACACTTCGAAACCAGAGGGAAAACCCTCTGATACCAACAGTTACAGCAGAAACATGACCCCTCCTGTGATTTTTTTTTTTTTTTTTTTTAACAAATACCTGGCTCAAAGGGACGTAAAAGAAAATCACCGATATGATCATGTGAATATGAATAGAAAGATTCATTTAAAGACTTTGCCGCTAAGAGTCCATACGACGCAGATCTGTCTTATATTAAGTTAAAATCGTTTGAAGGTAGATGGTAAACATACAGTCCTCTTAGAATTTCCTGATGTTTTCCAAGTTTGATCTGCATTGCAAACAGGAAATAGCAAATAAATATTTTAACACCATTTTTTTTGGGGTTTTTTTATGGCTTTTGGGTTTAGTTTCATGCGTATTTACTTAAAACAGAAAAGAGGAGGCCTTTCCAGTGGACGCCTCTGCATAACAAAACAGTGGAAACATCAGTACGAGGTGATAACTGACAATTCCTGCAGGCTTTGAATGCATCTAAAGGGCAAAACCCATTTAAAATAAGAACCAACCCATCACATGAGGATGATGTGATGGGTTGGTTCTTACTTTTAACGCTCTACATCAGACAACATCCATCCCCAGCCCTTCTACTAGTCATTAATCAGACAAGTGACTATTTTTGGTAACTTCCACAAACATTAAACATGAGGCCAATCCTAGAAGCAGTGATTGAGAGATTTAAGAGACATTTTGAAGCCGCAAATAGTGAATATGAGTGATTTTTCTGTTAGTTTATGTCCTTATAACAGTCGTTTTATTGCGTGTGTTTACATTTTAGCGAGTGCTGCTCGGATATTTTATGGCAAGAGGAGGTAGACTGTTGTCACGGCAACCGACGAGGCGATAACGACATCCAGTAACACACAAAGGTTGAAATTTTGAATAGAGTATTTCAATGAGTGCCAAATAAAGGGTTAAACTCCATAATCCTAAATAGATGTAAGGTTTGGGGGGTGAGTTAATTTAAAGATTATTTTAAAAACTGTGAGTAAATTAAGTTATCATTAGTTCTTCTTAGTATTATTGTCTCCTTGGCATTTTTTAGGAAAAATCAGGCATTTTCCGATATTGAATGTATTGACAATGCATGAGTAAATTAAGTTATCCTTAATATTTCAACTTTTTCTTGACATTTAACCTAAGTTATTTATCATAACATCATCCTCTGAATTTTGCTTTTTTTTAGGGAAAATTAGGTATTTTCTTGGATTTCATTCACTGATCATGTAAATGTTCATAAAAACCAAGTTAATCCAAAGGCTATTATATCAGAACAGTCTTTTTCAGCAAAATCTATCAATAACTGAACATAAAACGCAGTGTGTCCGTCCACTGTCATTGATCCAACTCCATGGGTTTTACTGGTGAGTCAATGTTAGAGAAGATGACGGTGTTTCCACGGTAACTACGGAGCCTCTGAACGTCCAAATGGGTCATATCTGATGACCATGAAAAGACGACAAACTGCATTTTACACCAATTATTTACATGTATTGATAGGATTAATGGATCAACAGGTATGAAACAGCTTATGGTTTTGGTCGATGGTGGATGTTTGGGTCTTTATGGGTTAAAATAAAAGCTGATAAATCACTTAAATGTTAAAAGTAGAGAAAAAAGTATGTGGAAACTGCCACTAAAGTAGCAGCAGGTCCTTAGGGGTTAAACTTCTTGACCTAGCTGTATCCAGAGCAGTGGAATAAGTGTAAAGTCTCATCTCAGCTCATTGAATCACGCATCGGTCGTATGTTTGCGACTCCGTTGTGCAGCTGCTGTTGCTTGTCGAGGGTCTTTGTTTCCCGTCTTGACAGTTTCTAGATCCATCTGGGTCCAGGATATCTTGCAGTATGTCTTTGCTTTCGCTAGAGGGCAGATTATAGAAGAAATACAGCGGTGCCATTTGGATGAACCTGAAATGACAAACGGATTTAGAGACGATTTGGGAAGGGATTTACAGAAACGGGGCAAAAAAAAAAACATGTTTACGTCCAGGCCTGCGTAATCCTGCTGGTCTTTTTAGCCCAGACTTACACTTGAGGGGAGATTTCCGACACCGTCCTCATGTAGTTGTTGTCTGACAGGGTGTATTCGTGGAATATGACCCACTCCGGTAGTCCCAGTTTCTGAGACTGGGCCCCGTAGCCGGACAGAGGGTGAACCTGAGCCATGTGTTTGTGGCTTAGAATGAAGTAATTCCCGGATCCGTCCACATCTCGAGCGATCTGCGAAAAGAAAAAAGCACAACAGAGGGTAACGCTGGTCTACAAGTAAAATACCTCCAGAATAACTCATTTTTTCTGGTCGTGTGCAAAATTGAAGTCTTTGTGGGAATGATTGAGGGCATTATGACTTTCACGGTTCCTAAGGACCCCAAGGTTTTTTTTTTTTGCTGGGTCTACTACCTGGAGATGTATTCGAGAAAGAAGACAAATACCTCTTTAAAATTCTTATAACTGCTTCCAAAAAGACCATTACAAGGAAGTGGCTCAAAACTGATGCACCCCGTGAGGATCCGTGGCAAAAATAGAGGAAATCTACTCAATGGAGAGACTGACTTATTACATACGGCTGAAGGAACAGATCTTCATAAATGGCTGGACAATAAACAAAACAAAGCATAATTACTACTGTGTGTCATTTAGTTTTTGTGTTGTATTGTCTGTTGATAAAACAAATACAGTATATATATAAAAAAAAAAAAACCCTCCAGAATAAAAATAGTAATGGACGAAATATTAAGTCCAAATGCTGGTTGGTTGTAGTTTCAGATACAGACTTTGGTCAAAATGTGAAATAATGAGAATAATTTTTTTTTCTTTTTTAGTTTTAGGGTGGATGTACGGCTGTGATTTCTATTTTCTGTGACTTCTGCTGCTGCCGTCTCGGCCGCGACACTCTCGAAAAAGAGATTTTCAATCTCGAGCTTTTTTTCTGGTTAAATACGGGTTAAATCAAAATAATAATTATAGAATAGATTTTACTCAATAGTAATATTTGTCTGAGAGCTACCAGCTCTACTTCCAAACACTGTCTGCACATTCAAATACTTTCACTTTACAGGCTCATTTAGAAATCTATTCTATAAAATCAGAAGTGTCAAACATATGGTCCTTGGGCCAAAATCGTCCCACTTATTAGTCCAGTTCAGCTGGGATGAATTTGTAAAATGCAAAAATTACACTGAAGATATTAATCAGAGGTGTCAAAATCATTTTAGTTCAGGGACTACATACAAATCAGTTCAATCCCAATAGGGTCAGACCAGTAAAATACTATCATAATAACCTAAAAATATTGATAACTTGGAATTTTTATCTTTGTAAATGTAAACATTTTCATTCATTTTTCTTTTCTTTTTTTTTACACTAAAAACAAAGTATCCTTTCACAAAAAAATGTGAATAACCTAAACAACTACAGTACGAACAACCAGAAATGTAAGAGAATTTAAGTGTAATTTGAACAATATTCTGCCCGTTGCTACATGTTTTGTGTATTTGTAGATCCACTGAGATCTCTAAGTTGTAACACACATATATGTAAATGATAAACTGATGCATAATATTGTTCAATTTGCATGTATTTTTCTTAGGAAATTTTGGGTTGTTCATGAAAGTTTGGGTTTTTCACATTTTTTTAAAAGGATAGTTTGTAGATGTGAACGTTTTCATAATATAACTTTACTTTTTTTACTCTCAACATAGATAAATGTTTGCAGTTGACAATATTTATAGGTTATTATTATTATTATTATTTTACTGATCCGGCCCACTTGAGCTCAAATTGGACTGTATGCGACTAAAATGAGTTGACATCCCTGGTATAAATGTACATAAGTCAATATACATGTGTAAAAGTACTTTATCACATACACTGAAAACATCAGATAGCCAGCATGTTTGTTATTAGTTTTCCAATTTATCCGTTTTAAGTATGTAAGTATTTTTAATAGATATGTGAAGAAATAAATAAATAAAATGAAATGTAAGGTTTAGCACGTTTAATCTCTGAGGCGGCTCATTTCTAAAACATCCTAGTGTTTAAAAAAAAAAAAAAACCCTCCAGTTTCCACGCACCTGCATGAAGAATCCCGCCAGCAGAGCCCTTTTAATGTTGTGGGCGTTGGTTTTGGTTCCAAACGAGGGCTGAGAGATGGGAAGTTCGATCCGGTTCAGGATGTCGGTTAATTCCGATCTAATGGCGTCGGCTCTCTTCAGGGCGCAGTGGTCCAGGAAATAGTCCTTACACCACTTTTCAACACACATACCTGCAAAGATGATCAATACCATCCAAACGGTTCGGAGCAGTGGATTTGAACAGGACTGTGGTCAGTCAGTATCTGAAAGGGTTTTACATGATGCTTTACTGGGTTCAGTTCTACCAGTTTTATGGAGCTTTAACTGTTTTTCTGTTGATTTTGTTATTTCGGTGCGATATGAAGTGATAAGAGTGGTAATATTAGGCTGAGCTGAGGAAAGGAAAGGAAAGGTAAGGTAAACTGAGGAAAGGAAAAGAAAGCTAAGGTAAGGAAAGGTAAGCTGAGGAAAGGAAAGGAAAGCTGAGGAAAGGAAAGGAAAGGAAAGGAAAGGAAAGGAAAGCTAAGGTAAGGTAAGGTGAGGAAAGGAAAGGAAAGGAAAGCTAAGGTAAGGTAAGGTGAGGAAAGGAAAGCTAAGGTAAGGTAAGGTGAGGAAAGGAAAGGAAAGCTAAGGTAAGGTAAGGTGAGGAAAGGAAAGGAAAGCTAAGGTAAGGTAAGGTAAGCTGAGGAGGAGAGGAGAGGAAAGGAAAGCTAAGGTAAGGTAAGGTAAGGTGAGGTGAGGTGAGGTGAGGTGAGGTGAGGAAAGGAAGGGAAAGGAAAGGAAAGGTAAGGTAAGCTGAGGAGGAGAGGAGAGGAAAGGAAAGCTAAGGCAAGGTAAGGTAAGGTAAGGTAAGGTGAGGTGAGGTGAGGTGAGGTGAGGTGAGGTGAGGTGAGGTGAGG
>JAPQRP010000013.1:29463605-29473844 GCA_037367295.1 Apogon hyalosoma
AAAAGTTCCTCTGTAGGTGATTCTGTCTGATTTTAAGTGTGATGAGATATTTGGACTAGAAATGAGACAAATACACTCGGTAAAATTTAGATTTGTGCAGTGAAACAGGCCAGAACGGTAAAATAATAACATAATTACCTATAAATAAGGACGACTCCAAGTTTTTATCTTTGCTTTTGTACACAAAGATCCATTAAATTATGAAAATGTTTACATTCTACAAAAAAGATGTAAATAACCTGAAAAAAAATTTAATTGTACTATAAAAATTACTGCAATTTTAATAATATTATGCCTCAGCTTATCATTTGTACATGTTAGGGGCGTAACAGTACAGAAACATTTCAGAAAAATAGGGGTGTGTATTGGCAAGAATCTGGAGATACGATACAAATCATGATACGATATATCGCGATATATTACAATACAGTTAACAAGGCCATTTTTTTTGTTTCTTTTCTTTCTTTTTTAAAAAAGAACATTTCCTGTAAAAAATGAATTACACCAGAAATATTCACAAATGCTAAACACATTTTATTTCATCAGAACAGGATCTAATGCAGAATAGTGTGTTTATTATTATTATTAATAAACACCTTACATGATTTTTTATTTTGATACGCAGACACGCATAGAGTGCAGACATAACATAACACAAACATAGTACATAACCTAGTGTCCTGAAATTATATGTATGCATGTGTAAATGTAAATATTTTCAAAGTGTAATGTTTTTTTTTTCTTCATCATTTTTCAAGAGGAAAATTTGTAGTTGCCGTTATTTACAGGTTATTATTTTACTTGAGATCACATTGGTCTGTACATGGAACCTGAACTCAAACGATGTGGACACCCTTGACTGTTAATAATGTCTTCAGTGGAATTTTCACACTTTCATCCCACGGGCCAGACCGGAACCTCAGGTGGACCGGACCAGAACCTCAGGTGGACTGGACTGGAACCTCAGGTGGACTGGACTGGAACCTCTGGTGGACCAGACTGGAAACTCAGGTGGACCGGACTAGAACCTCAGGTGGACCGGACCGGAACCTCAGGTGGACCAGATCAGAACCTCTGGTGGACCGGACTAGAAACCTCAGGTGGACCAGATCAGAACCTCTGGTGGACCGGACTAGAAACCTCTGGTGGACCAGACTGGAACCTCAGCTGGAACCTCAGGTGGACCAGACTGGAACCTCTGGTGGATCGGACCAGAACCTCTGGTGGACCGGACCGGAACCTCTGGTGGACCGGACTAGAAACCTCAGATGGACTGGACCGGAACCTCAGGTGGTCCGGACTAGAACCTCTAGTGGACTGGACAAGAAACCTCTGGTGGACCGGACTGGAACCTCTGGTGGACTGGACTAGAAACCTCAGGTGGACCGGACTAGAACCTCAGGTGGACTGGACCGGAACCTCAGGTGGACCAGACCAGAACCTCTGGTGGACCGGACCGGAACCTCAGGTGGTCCGGACCAGAACCTCAGGTGGACCGGACAAGAACCTCAGGTGGACCGGACTAGAAACCTCAGGTAGACCAGACCAGAACCTCTGGTGGACCGGACTAGAAACCTCAGGTGGACCAGACCAGAACCTCAGGTGGCCCGGTCTTGGCCCGTGAGCCGCGTGTTTGACTCCCCTGGTTCAGAGCATCCGTCCAGATCTTTCTGGATGATGTCTCTCTCATATTTTTCCAGGTTTTGTCAGGCTCAGAGCTGCTGATTGTCATGATTAACTGTTTTTATCGTCGTACAGTTGGAGAAGTAAGTAATGAACGCCGCCGGTCGATGCGGGCTCATTTGAATAATTCACCAGTGGAGTTGACATTGTGAAGCTGTCAGCAGTGTTTCCTCTCGGTGAATTGTAATAAAGTCAGAAAACACCTCTGCAGTGCGGAGAATGAATAAATCCACACTCATATCTCTAAAGCTCATTTTGTGAAAACCATGTTTGAGTTATGAGAGCCCGGCGCTACGAGCTGTTGAAGCCTAGATGAAGTATTTGTGTTTACTTTGGGAAGTGTTGGCTCGGCGCAGGTTTCTGTCAGGGAAACTGAAGACACCAGCGCCACTCATTTATGCTCATTTCATCTTCCTAATGTGGGGGAAAAGATATGCAATATGTCTTTGTTACAAAAGAAAGCAGAGGGTTTGTGGGAGACCTGAGGCCTCATGTATGGACAAAAGTATGTGGACACGTTGAATTCAGGCATTTGGGATACGAAACAGTAATGATAAAGGCCATAATATAGTTTTATATTGGGATAAATACACCCTATTGCATTGGTTAGTTTGGTTTAAATTGTTGTCTTTCCTTCCAAAACGCCTCAGAGATGGATTTTACTTAATTTCTCTCAATATTGATTTTTGTTTTTTAAATTCATGACTATGATTTTAAATGTTCTACCTTTAAATTTCTAAAATATTATTCGTGCTCTGACTGTAAATAATAATTTTCTACTTTTTTGGATGTATTTTACTCATTATGATGCTCTTTTCTTCATTTTCGTTCATTTTGATGCTTATTTCGTTCATTTTGATGCTTATTTCGTTCATTTTGATGCTTATTTTATTCATTTTGATGCCTATTTTCTTAATTTTGATGCTTACTTTATTCATTTTGATGCTTATTTTGTTCATTTTTATGTTTATCTTGTTCATTTTTATGCAGGTGTTACTCATTTTCATCAATTTTGTTTGCTTATTTTGTTCATTTTACTGATTTTTACAGATTTTTTTAAAACCATCTACTTTCTTTCACATCTCACTTAGGAAGAAAAATCTTCAGTTAAAATATAAGGAAATATTGATGTTTTTATCTCAAATCAGCCTGAACAGGACATCCTACAGCTGTGGACATGATGTGTCCCAATATTTTTTTCCATATTGTTTATAAACATCAATATTTCCTTAAAATTTAATGGGAGATTTTCTTTTTCCTGATTGAGTAAAATTAAGCAAAAAAAAAAAAACCCAAAAAACTCTGAAGCATTATAGAACATAATATGAACAAAATTAACCTTTTAGATGAAATAAAAATGTTTCTGGCAGTGATATTTATTGCAATAAATAACAATTTTGCTGTTTTGTAGTCCAAATACTTTTGTCCGTATAGTGTAAAAAAGAGGGTGTGTACCATATGAACAACACAAACATGGGCAAATCTCTAAATGCAAGAAGAAACTATAATCCTAAATTAAGATGAGTACTTACAAATATAATACAAAAGAAAAAGCAACACAGACAGCAGGCAGGAAAGCTGGGGAAAAAAATTAATATCAGATAATTACGGCACGAGTAATTACGTGTTCTGTTAGTGAATGTGTCACGTATTCTCACGTGTGCAGGACAGTTTTATACACAAGCAAATAAAGAAGAAATATAAAACATAATTGAGGTTTATCGTCAGCCATTACAAAATACACACCTGAGAACCTGTACGCCTGACATGGAGAGACCCTCTTAGCATCCCTGGTTCAATTGAGTTCTCTCAAACATACGCTGCTCTTAACATGTCACTGTGATCTTTGTGTCTTTGAAAACGTGTTTGTTTGTTTGTTTTTTTTAATTGAAGAGTCCTTGCCAAACCCCTTAATCCTGCCTCGCAGTGTGGGGCCCCTAGAGATGAATGAAATGAAAATAGTTTGTTTACCGGCGCCGATTGCCCTCTTACCTCCAGTTCCCCACAGTCACACTCCTCCCCCTCCTCCACGTAGCCGTTGCCACATTTCTGTCCACCGTAGAGCACCTTGACCTCGGGCATGTTGAACAGACACATCCCGACGCCTTTTTCGAAGCTCGCCGTCAGGTCCTTCTTACTGCAGCTGCTGAACACTGTCGGAAACGGATACCTGTAAGAGAAAGAAAAAACATATCAGTAATGCAAATGGCAAATGACTATTTTTGGTCATTTCTGCATACATTAACAAGACAGTGACAGTAACAGTTCCAGTGAGGCAACAATCTGAGGTCCAATGTGGTCTCCAGGGTCTGTAAGGTCCACCTCTGCATGAACAGTGAGTGGACCTGCTTTGTTCGGTACCATGAAGTAATGGTACTAATGTAAGGAATGATGTTCAAAGGGGTCATGTGGATGTGGACAGGGGTCTGGACCAGCATGTGATCTAAAGTCTAACATTGTTCCACTCTAGCATACAGTTGTCCTTGTTTTTTTGGGAACTGGTCACCCTATTTGGACTAGTTGTATTGGGATGACATGTTACTTCTTGATCTTAGCTAATTTCATTTCTAAGCTAATAGCAGTTTAGTCTTCCAACACCCATGACAACAGCTGATTGCCACTGATTTCTATGCTCTATTTTTGTTAAAAATAAATAAATAAAATCCTTTTTCTCCCTCCCATGCTCTTAAATGCCTCTCATGCTCCTCTACAGCAGCAACATTGTAAAACAGAGGTATTCTTAGTTGGAAAACTGAGTTAAGTAATGCCAACAAATGACACACTCCCACTCCTTACCATTAATAGGCTGTAATTAGAGTTTATTGTGCTGTATAAATATTATGAGCGTGAGACTGATCTGACGAAATTACGCTGTATGTCACACCACTTCTTATGGCATTCGGCGTGCTGTACGTATGCATTTTCAACCTTTCGAAAGTTATTCAGTGTTATAGCATTTGTGTCAATTTACGCCAAGATCTCCATTTCACATAACCCTAACCCTAACGGTCAGTGCGTGGTATTTGATGCGGCGTGAACATACTCACAGAACGCTTATAATGCATGCAGATAACGCTCAAATTACAGGTGGCGTGTGTCTTTACGCGATTTCATGATATCCCATTGTGAGTGCTTTTTCGTGACAAATCAAGAGCCAATGTGCTTGTGCTATGTATGCTAACAAGCAACCAGTTAGCTGTGAATACATGTGCCCGCTCCCATGCTCTTAAATGCCTCTTATGCTCCTCTACAGCAGCAACATTGTACAACAGAGCTATTCTTAGTCGGAAAACTGAGTTAAGTAATGCTAACAAATGACACACTCCGACTCTTTACCATTAATAGGCTGTAATTAGAGTTTATTGTGGTATATTAATATTATTATCGTGACATAAAGAGCCAATATGCTTGTGTTACGTATGCTAATAAGCAACCAGTTAGCTGTGAATGCATGTGCCCGAATGCCTCTGATGCTCCTCTACAGCAGCAACATCGTAGAACAAACTGAGTTAAGTAATGCCAACAAATGACACGCTCCCACTCCTTACCATTAATAGGCGGTAATTAGAGTTTACACATTAATAATACGAGTGTTTTATCGTGACAAATAAAGAGCTAATATGCTTGTGTTATGCAAGCTAATAAGCAACCAGTTAGCTGTGAATACATGTGCCTAATTGCACAGTGTTCCAAATGTTTTGAAGGAGAACAAATAAAGGAAAACTAAATATTAAAAAGAGCAGAGGGAGAGAAGTTCAACACAACAGAGAACCCCACAAGGGCCCTCTTCACTCTGATGTAATCAGCCCTAATTGCTGCTAATCACAAAGTCAATTAGCCACTAGAGCTCAGCAGCCTCTTCAAATGAGCTTTATCAGCAGGCGAACTACCCGGGGCCCTGCACAATTCAACCTCCAAGGAGGAAACGGAGATCTGATAAGACATATTTTATGAGACAGGGGATCATAAAACTTGAACCAAAAAAAGTTCGCCCCTTGCAAGTCTTACAACACCCATAAATTTGGAGAAGGGGGGAAAAAAAAACAGGGGATGGTGTGTTTTTAATATTGTTTTTGGAATGGACGGAGAGGGTGGTCTTCTCCACGGGGAAAGCACACAGCCCAGGGTGAAGTCTGCCAAAAGCTTTGTTACAGAGCTCATGTGGCTTTATTGAGCTTTTCTGTGATAATATAGAGCCTTGGAAGACAGACTGTGTGCATGGGACTGTAGCGCTGATAAAGAAGAACCTCATGAAGATTTTAAAATCTCCTCCCACGCCATAAAAATTCAGCCGAACAGGGCGAGTCTGTAACATTCACGCTTGTTTCTGCTGATATTTGTGCACGTGGATCAACAGTGACGCAATGAGTAGGAGGTCCGGGTCAACTCAGGTGCCAAAGTGTTCACTCAACCATCTCGCTAAAGGGCCCTTGACTTTTTAATGCCAACACTGTGAAGCAGGCGTCTCTTTTTACTACTGCCCCTGCCACCCACTCACCTGTTTGGACCTTCAGGCTGAAAACCACCAATTTTCCTCTCTTTGCTTGAGTCATTGAGACTTTTACTGTGACAGCAATGAAAGTCTGCTGCAATAATAAACTAAGCACGCATCCAGTAATGGAAGCCAAAAGCAACCAAACAGCGGGATGTGAGGCTGCAAATAAAGTCAAAACGCATCCCTAGTCAGCTCTCAAAACCCTGCAGGCATTCATTTTCATGTTTTTTAGATAAAGTGTCATTTTTGAGTCACTTTCAATTCATAGCGGCAAGAAAAGTCAAACTAAGCAAACTATGGGTACGAGTAAAATCCAACACATTCTGCATAACCAGCGCAGAATGTATTTTCTGTAATGACAGCAGAGGAAATTGGCTGGTTAGCTTGAAAAGTGTTTTCTCGTTTTGAAGATGACAGTGCTGAAAGGACAGCAAACACGTCATGTTTATATGTATAAAATGTTCACCCCTCGTATCTGAAGCTGTGATAATGAAAAGAGGCGCTTGTGTAACCAATTCAAAGCTGAGCTGCTGTGGCATCAGAGGGTGAAATCCTGAAATGGCTCATTTAGCGCCTGAAAAGCAAAAGCTGAGAGCTGGAGAAAAGAGGAAAAGTGAGCAGGAGAAAGGAAAATATTTTGTTGTGCTGGTAAATATGTGTAACTGGCATTAAATATGACCAATTACACTAGAAATTCAAGTTAACCCTGAACCCATAAAGACCCGGCGCTACTTTGATGTCATTTTTCTCTCCATTTAATCTTTCTTAAGTGATTTATCTTCATTTATTATCATATTGTCCCATGTATTTGTCACTTTTCACTGTAAATCATGTGTTTTCCTTCATTTTACTGCCTATACTTTACCCAGTGGTTTCCAACCTTTTTTGTCTCTGACCCCATTTTTAACGTCACAAATTTGAGGAGACCCCAGACATTCAAAACAGAGACTTTTTTTTGCTAAAATTAATTCATTTTTTGATCACGTAATAGTTTGCTATACTATGTTGGAAATAAATGTTGATTTTAGATGACATTTAGGCTATATAATGCACCTTTTTGGACTCTGCTCCTCAGTTTCTCTTGCAGATGTCTTAGCGGGGCCAGGCGGGCGAAGAAACCTTCCCATTCTCTGTTTGGTCCGGTTTTCTGACTGCGACTGAGTCCGAGCAGGTTAAAGCATAGTAACGCACGTGGTCACATGATCGGGTCAATCAAGATATGCTCTCAGATACTATATCCTGCATTTAATTTGAACTTGATTTTTATTAGGAAAAGTTTGTGGTATTTTAATTATAATTACTTATATGTTGAATCATTAAAAAATACTTTTTATTAGTATTTTTTTTTTATCAATTACTAGAAATTTCAGGTGACTCTATTTGAATTCCAGGCGACCCCACATGGTGTTGTGACTCCAAGGTTGAAAAACACTGACTTAAAACCTACTAAAAAGTCCTTGAACTCTTCACTGTAAAGATTTTCAACACCTACACATGTGCAGTGACAAAACTACATTACGGCGATAAAAATAAAATCCTTCAAGCACAAATTACATCCTCACAGTAACTTAAATGTAAAGGATTAACTGCGGTCAAAAAGAGGAAAGTAAGAATGAGATTGTTTCAACTCAGTTTTCATGTCAGTGTGAAATCCACTTTTCTAAAGCGAAATCAAGGTAACTGATTAAAAACAAGGTTTTGTTTTTTTTTTTTTTTTACAATCTTAAGCACGGCAACGATCAGCAGCTGTCAGCCTTACAGACTAAAAGTAGGGCTTTTTGACGTCGCAGAAAGGTGCTGTCCGAGCAGCCCTCATATTTGCGGCCATAATAATGAAAAGAGAAACCTGCGTAACCAATTCAAGTCGCGCTGCTGTAAAATCACAGGGTAAAATCCTCAAATGGTCCTTCATATCATGAAAGCAGCTCGCTGAGTGGGTAACATGAACAATGCACATGCTCAGAGTGGCTGACGCTGTCAGTTTGGTCACAGCCTGAATTAAAACCCTCTGGATTTGCATAACCCTGGGGTGTAACTACTTTTATACAACTGAACCCAGAAAGACCCAGCGCTACTTTTGTGGCACTTCCCGAATGAATTTTTCTCGACATTTACCCTTTCTTAAGTGATTTATCACCGTTTATTGTAATATTATCTATATTATAAAAGGGAAGTGTATTCTGTGTGTGTCTGGCATCACACAAAATGCGGAAAGAGCTGCAGTTTGGCGCGCTTATGTATGTTTGGTCAAGAAAGAGACTAGGGAATATAGATGGAAAATAACTGTTAGATATATCAGGACTCTACACATATCAGGAAAATATGGTGCATCGGCCACCAGTAGTTGTTGGAGGGATTGCGGGGAGACTGAATCAAATTTTATACAAACCTTTTGGTCATGCAATAAGTTTAAAAAATACTGGGATGACATCGACACTGCACTATTTGACATATTCAGAATACACATACAGTTGTGCTCATAAGTTTACATACCCTGACTGAATACACATGGGACGATCTTGGATGTTCCAACGTGACAATGACCCAAAACATAAGGACGGCCTGTCACTGGCTACAGCAGAAAAAAGTGAAGGTGAAGGTTTTTGGGAATTCCACACAGCCGCAGCAGCAAGCAGCAATGAAGCCGTTTCCGTGTTTGTCGCTGCTGCGGCCGAACCGCAGCTTAAAGTCAGTCGTAACATCTAAGTGGGGTAGCTCAAGATGAAAATTCTTGGAACAAGTGAAATAATCTTAACAGGATTAAGTCTCAAAAAGTAAATAAATCAGGAAAAAAAAAAAAAGGTTTTTCAAGATAAATATTCCAAATTCCAGTCAGTTTATCTACAGGGTTCCACTGGGTCTTAGAAAGTCTTAGAAGCCTTGAATTTACAAATCTTCATTTAATTCCTCTAAAAGGTAAAAATTTGACATCGTAGGACTTAAGTTATGTTGCCGTAATCTTGCTGGCTGTATTGTGTTTAAATGCGTCTGTTAAATGTCCAAAATGCAAAGAAAGTAACGTTACTCTACTCAGTCTACACAGTGTTGGAAGTTATACGCTCAGGCCAAAATGTTGGCAAAGAAATTCTCAATGTGTACAGACAATGTTACGAAAAATCTCTTCAGAGCATTTTGTAATTGTTACACTGCCCCCTTGTGGGCCAGGTTTAAAAAGACTAGCTTACAAAAGCTCAAAGTTGCATATAATGATTCCATGAGAATGCTGTTTTTAAAAAACCTCGATGGTCTGGTGCAAGTGAGTTATTTTGTAATGCAGGAGTTAACACTTTTCAGGCTCTTATGAGAAACTTAATGTACAAATTTATCCGTCGATTGAACGATTCTCAGAATTCCATCACTATGCTGTGGACGAATCCCAGTCATTGTTCGGTGCCGTGCCAGTCATCCTTGTGGCGACGCCGGTACATTTGTCTTTTATAATATTGGTGATATTTTGTCTGTGTTTTTAACCTGTGTTTTTAAGTAGCCATGGATGTGTTTTTATTTATTTTATTTGTTGCTTTGTTTTTAAATGGACTCCTGAGTCTGGAAATACAAATGACGATGATGATGATGATGATGATGATGAATTCCACTCCTTCCAACCCGATAAATCGTAGTGAAATTAGGAACCAATTATTGCTAACACTGCAGCCCCCAGTGAGAAATGATCACAGAACATTCGTCAGTCAAGGAATCAAGCCGTTGGAGTAAATAAATACATTTTCCTAAATGCTTGGAGTCATCAATTTTTACCCGTATGGCTGCGAAATAAGCTGCGACGTGGGCATTAAATTTTGTTTTAAGTAGTTTTAAAAAGGTCTTAAATTTAACTCGTAGAAACCTGTGGGAACCCTGTGTCTAAGTCAGACATTCCTTTTGCGCGGTATTCAATTTGTCTCCTCTCTCTGATTACAGTTTCACATCCAATACAGTTCTCAATATGTCACGGCACAGTGTATGTTTTGACATGACCTCATTTTCAGCTCGCCTTTGATTTCCATCACGTTGGAGGACGTTTCCATCAACTCCGCCGGCTGCTGACCCCCCCTACCCCCCCA
>JAPQRP010000013.1:29524242-29534333 GCA_037367295.1 Apogon hyalosoma
TCCTCCTCCTCCTCCTCCAACAACACCACACACCTTCTGCTCACATGTTCAGCAGAAATGATGTGGTCAGATGGAAAGTCTTGGCTTTTATTCTCTGGAATGGCAGCGTTCTGTTGTGCGTTTTGGACGCACGGTACTTTTGGTTTCGTTCGCGAAGCTCTTGTCCGATCCGTTACACAGCTTTATTTTATTATTATCATTTATTATTATCAGTAAAGTCAGCATTTTGTAGTGATTTGCAACACAGTTTACGACATTAACATGGTGCATTCAAGGCGCAATGTGCAAAAATGGAAATAAATGCATGAATAATTCCAATGTGGACATGGACTCTAATGCAACTTGTACAACTTCTTTTTAGAGGTTGTAGGTTGAATTGCATGCATATTTGAACCTACATTTTGTGTTTTAAGCATGATACTTTTGGTTTCATTTGTCCTATTCTTTCACTGCTTTATTATATTATTATTATTGTCACTAAAATCAGCATTTTGTAGTAATTTGCAACAATTTACAACATTAACATGGTGCATTCAAGGTGCAATGTGCAAAAATGGAAATAAATGCATGAATAATTCCAATGTGGACGTGGACTGTAGTGCAACTTTTACAACTTTTTTTAGAGGTTGTAGGTTGAATTGCACGCATGTTTGAAGCTATATTGTGTGTTTTAAGCATGATACTTTTGGTTTCATTTGTTAAGCTCTGTCCTATTCTTTCACTGCTTTATTATTACTAAAATCAGCATTTTTGTAGAAATTTGCAACACAATTTATGACATTAACATGGTGCATTCAAGGTACAATGTGCAAAAGTGGGAAGAAATGCACTAATTGTATTTATTTCCAATGTGGACACTGATTATAATGCAACTTTTACAACTTTTTTAGAGGTTCTAGGTTGAAATGCACACTTTTTTAACCTCTACTTTGTATTTTTAACACAGTACTTTTAGCACTATCCCTTACACCGCCTTGTTTTATTATCATCATCACTAAAATCAGCATTTTGTAATAATTTACAAGTTAATTTATGACATTAACATGGTGCATTAAAGGTGCAATTTGCAAGACAGGGGAATAAATGTGCCACAATTATTGTATTTATTTCCAACGTGGACATGGACTATAATGCAATTAATCCAACTTATTTAGAGGTTATAAGCTGAATTGCACAGTTTTTTAACCTCTGTTTTGTATTTTTAACACAGTACTTTTGGTGTCAATGCAATAATGCAGTGTAAAGGATAGGACAAATTTTCAACTATTATCATCACTAAAATCAGCATTTTGTAGTAATTTGCAAAACAATTTATGACATTAACATGGTGCATTAATGGTACAATGTACAAAAATGTGAGGAAATGACATGGACGACAATGCACCTTCAACTTTTTCAGAGGTTCTAGGCTGAATTGCACAGTTTTTTAACCTCTATTTTGTATTTTTAACACAGTACTTTTGGCACTATCCCTTACACCGCCTTGTTTTATTATCGTCACTAAAATCAGCATTTCGTAGTAATTTGAAACATAAGTTATGACATTAACATGGTGCATTAATGGTACAATGTACAAAAATGTCAGTAAATGTGCTCATTATTGTATTATTTCTAAAGTGGACATGGACTATAATGCAACTTTTCCAATGTTTTTAGAGGTTAAAGGTTGAACTGCACACTTTTTAACCTCAGCATCAGCATTTTGTAGTCATTTGCAACACAATTTATGACATTACCATGGTGCATTAAAGGTGCAATTTGCAAAAAATGTGAATAAATGTGCAAATTATTGTATTTATTTCTTTTGTGGACATCGACTATAATGTAACTTTTCCAACTTTTTTAGAGGTTGTGGGTTGAATTGCACACTTTTTTAACTGCTATTTTGTGTCAGCAAAATCAGGCTTGAGATGTTTTTTGTAAGCAATGTTATTTCTTGTGAAGACTTTTTGTTTGTTTGTTTTTATAAATTCTAACATAAACATTTAACTTAGTTTACCAGCTGTTTCAAAGGGATTCAAAGTACTTTATTTCAATGCAATTGGAGCAACAAAAGCGATGTAGCTACTCTAGACAAACAAGAAAAATACTAGATTAGTCCTTGAACTAAATGACTATTACGTTAAAAAATACTTAGCAATAGTAGTTAGAAATATTACACTACAATAAATAACCTTAGCTAACGCGATAAAGTGTGAAACAGCTAAAACAGGCTGAGTGAACTGATTGATTCTTCTGTCGCATTCATGAAAAGAACATTGAATTTATTGGAGCTTCGTGTAAACGCCACCTACAGGCAACACCATGGGTAGCAACGGCACGTAATTCGCATTTTCATTTTCGTACCTTTTCAAGAGTTTGCTTAAAATCTGCTTTTCCTTCGACACAAACACAACCACTTCAGCCCTTCCGCTCGTCTTCGGCGTAAACAGTGTGTAAAAATAGCTACCCATCGCCCGGAAATGGACTCCAAACGACGCAAATTCCACAAGCGTGTGTGAACAACAGGACTCTCCCTGAAAACCACTTAATGCACCTTTAAAAGTCTAATTATTTGTAGTAATGAGTGTGAATTATAAACCAGGATGTGTGCAAAACCTGGAAAGCACGTACAAGTGAGTGACGATTCAAAACAACAAATGGTAACTATCACATATTTGGTCCTTTTTTTCTGTTTTTATGCCGTTTTTATATATTTATCACCCTATTTTGGTGCCTCTGTGAAGCACTTTGAATTGCTGTGTGTCTGAATGGTGTTATATAAATACATTTACCCTCTAAATCCCTGTTCGACCGGTGTTTATCCCTCCCACGCTTGGAGAATCAATGCCCAGTAGTTGTTTTTCGGAGTCATGTGGTGACAAAACACCTCTTTTATGTCAACTTTTCCTCTAATGTGTCGCCCTTACGCTTAGAAACAATTAGTAGGAACTATGCTAAACCAGAGGATGAGGTTAACCCATAAAGACCCGAATATCCACTGGAAACCAAAATCATTCACTTATATAAATTGTTTAATCCCTGTTGATCCACTAATCCTATCAATACATGTCAAGAATTGGTGTAAAATACAGTTTGTCGTCTTTTCACGGTAATCAGATATGACCCATTTGGACGTTCAGAGGCTCCGTAGTTACCGTGGAAACACCGTCATCTTCTACAACATTGATTCACCAGTAAAACCCATGGAGTTGGATCAACGACAGTGGACGGAGACAGTTATTTTACGTTCAGTTAATGAGAGATTTGCCGAAAATGTCACTTTTTCTTCTGTTTTCTCTGTTTCTGTTTAAATAACCTTTGAATTTACTGAGTTTTAATGAACACCCACATGATCGCTGAATTAAATATAGGGAAATGTATGATTTTTACTGACAAAATGCAAAACACAGAGGATAGTGTTACAATAAATGGTGATAAATCACTTTAGAAAGGTTAAATAGACAGAAAAATTCATTGGGGAACAGTCACAAAAGTAGCTCTGGGTTTTTATGGGTTAAGGTTAAGATTTATTTTCTCATTCTTCAGCAGCAATTTTTTTTTTTTTTTTTTAGCATTGAGTGAAATAGTATAGAAGTATAAAAGTGACCACCAACCATAGAAAAAAATAATGTTTTTCTTAATTTTTCTCTGTTTTCGATATAATAACTGTCAACTTCATTCTGAGCTTTGACGAACACCTACATAATCAGTACATTAAATATAGGAAAATACCTGATTTTCACCAAGAAATGCAAAACACAGAGGATAATATTAGAGTAGATCGTGATAAATCACTTAAGTAAAAAAAAAAAAAAATAGTGAAATATTAATTTGGGAACTGACAAAAATAGCACAGGGTCTGTATGGGTTAAAATGTATTTAGCAAATTTAAATCCATGTTTTGTTTTTTTTTAAGATATGTGTCCCATGTATGGAATGGAGGTCATTATACAGATGCACTATCGCAGCAGTAAACATGCTTACAACATATTTATATTCAGTCACCTGTTTTTGTCAACTAATAAGATTCCAGTTCATTAAACAGCAGGAGTGAACTAAAAAAAATCACAGCATTTCAGCTCTGAGGTAAATGTGCACTTAGCAAACCTAAAACCTCTTATGAGGGATCGAGTGGAAGTTTAAGAGACACAGAACATTCCCATAATCCTCCTCCCATCCTCCCAAACACGCAAAGAAGACATGAGTCCTGACTGGATTCCGTCCCAAAAATGAACATTTTCATCTGGTTTTCATCTGCTGACAATAACATGAAAACTCCCCCCCCCCACGATAAATGACTTTTGATGCAGTTCGTGTCAGTTTTGATGGTAATTTGACCACATCTAATACTTGAAAACACACTAAAGCTGAAAGAATTACAACCAATAGAAGGAATAATGAGTGGAAAACTGCAGATTCAAGCTAAGAATTAAAATGAATTACAAGCAAAGAAAGTTTTAACACCAAGAACTACTTTTTTTGGAAGCCCCCAATTGAATTTATTATTATTTATTATAATATTATGCTAATTTTCAGGTATTCACCAGGTATTTTCCTATATTTAAAACACTGCAATAATCTTAGAAATCTTATCAAGATCATTTTCACTTGTTCCACTGGCAGATTTTTTTTTACTATTATTATTTTTATTTTATTTATTTATTTATTTTTTGCTCACTTCAAGCAAAACAAAAATCTTGAGTTAAGGAAAAAAAAATCCTGAATCAAGCAAAAAAAAAAAAAAAAATCTTGCATTAAGGAAAAAAAATTCTCAAAGCAAAAAAAAAAAAAATCTGTAATTAAGCAAAACAAATCTTGAATTAAGCATATATATATATGCATGTATAGAATAAAGCAAAAAAATCTTGAAGTAAGCAAAAAAAAATCTTGAACTAAGCAAAAAAAAAGCAAAATCTATCATTAAATGAACATAAAACGAGCGTGTCCATCCACTGTCGTTTCTCAGAATCCATGGGTTTTACGCTGAATCAGTGTTGCAGAGGAAAAGGCTGTTTCCATGTTTACTACGGTGCCTCTGAGCGTCCAAAAAAGACGCATGTGGTGCTGCTGAAAAGCTGAGAACCTGCATTTTACCTGAATTATTTACATGTATTGATAGGATGAGCGGTTTAGCAGTTGTTAAACAGTTTAGATCAGCTGATGCTTTCGGTTGCCGGCGGCTGTTTGGCTCTTTAAGGGTTAAATGGTCTTAAAAGGCCTTCCACTAAAGGCTCAAGGCCCACTCTTATCCACCTTACTTCAGTGGTCGGTGCATTTCGTTGCCAGTGCCATGCTCTATTTTCAGCTCCGTCCAAAACTAGGCCTCTATAAGTGTCATCTAAAAGCTTTATTGATCAACACCACCACAGTTTATGGTGCTGTATATAAAAGCAGATGCACTGACTGTTGTATTGACTGACCCTTTTATCGCTTTATTCACATTCAGTCTGTACGTACATGTTATGTGTGTTTTGTGACCATCAGCGGGTTCAAACTGAACTAATTTAATGCATGTTTGAACCCATAAAGACCCACAACTACTTTTGTGGCAGTTCCCAAATGTATTTTTCTCTCTATTTAACCTTTCGTAAGCAACGTGATATTGTGAATTGCCAAAACATACATGCAACTTTTAACTGGCGTGTTATCTGTACGCATTATAAGCTTTCAGAGTGTGCGTTCACGCCGCGTCAAACACCACGTGATTAGCAGTAAGGCTTAGGTTTAGGCTTAGGTTTAAGGTAAGGGGCTACAGTTAGGTTTCGGTTTAGGGTTACACTTAGGTTTAGGGTTAAATTTCGGGTTTAGGCTAGGTTTAAGGCAAGGGGTCATAGTTAGGTTTCGGGTTAGGGTTAGGTTTAGGATCGGTTAGGCTCAGGTTTAGGCTTAAGGTTACGCTTAGGGTTAGGTTTAGGCTAGGTTTTGGGTTAGGTTTAGGCTAGGTTTTGGGTTAGGGTTAGGTTTCGGTTTAGGGTTAGGTTTTGGATTAGGTTTAGGCTTAGGGTTAGGTTTAGGCTTAGGGTTAGGTTTAGGCTTAGGGTTAGGTTTAGGGTTAGGTTTCGGTTTAGGGTTAGGTTTCGGTTTAGGGTTAGGTTTAGGCTAGGTTTTGGGTTAGGGTTAGGTTTAGGGTTGCACTTAGGTTTAGGTTTCGGTTTAGGGTTAGGTTTCGGTTTAGGGTTAGGTTTAGGCTAGGTTTTGGGTTAGGGTTAGGTTTAGGGTTGCGCTTAGGTTTAGGGTTAGGTTTCGGTTTAGGGTTAGGTTTTGGATTAGGTTTAGGCTTAGGGTTAGGTTTAGGCTTAGCGGTTACGGATATGTAAACGGGAGATATTGGTGTAAATTGACACCCGATCGAACAGTGTTGAATAACACACAAAAGGATGAAAATGCGTACGTATAACGCGCCAAATGCCACAAGAACTTTCGTGACAAACAATGCGATTACATGAGATCAGTCTGTGCGAAGTGATTTATCACCATTTACTATAATATTATCTTCTGTATTTGGCATTTCGTCAATAAAAATCAGACATTTTCGCATATTTAATTCACTGATCATGTAGATGTTCATAAAAACTCAGATTAAAGTAAACTGTCATAATATTAGAAATAGAGAAAAATGAAGAAAAAGTGACTCTTTTTAGTCCAATCTCTCATTAATTGAACATAAACCCAATGTTTCCGTCCACTGTCACTGATCCAACTCCGTGGGTTTTACTGGTGAATCAATGTTGTAGAAGACGACGGTGTTTCCACGGTAACTACGGAGCCTCTGAACGTCCAAATGGGTCGTATCTGATGACCGCGAAAAGACGACGAACTGTATTTCACACCAATTACTGACGTGGATTGATAGGGTTAGCGGCTCAGACGTTATTAAACATTTTATACTGGTAGATGCTTTTGGTTTCCAGTGGTTGTTCGGGTCTTTACGGCTTCAACGTGAAACTAACCGTTGCACAGGCCTCTTAAAACAACAAGACCATGCAAATAGGTTTAGTGTCAGCTGTGTAGGAGTACTGTAAGGCGGCGGAGACGGACATATTTTCATGTTTAGTAAATGAAGTTTATGTGCAGCGTGTGTTCAGAATATCAACTACCTGGTATCGATTGTGCCGGCTGCTTTTTATTTTTTCATGCCTCAGCACACAGTGATTATTCTGCAACTAGCACCGAGGCTTGTGTAACAGTAGATACTCCATTTAATATAGTCCGACTAAATATAGTTTTACTGTGCATACCGGAGTCACCCATGCACGATTGATTGGACCAGACCAGCAAAGCATGTGACCCCGGGGCTCTGTGAACGCATGGGGCGACGGATGACGGCATATAATTGATTTCGCGGGTAGTTTTTTGGAACTTGTTGCACACAGAAAAGGCATTGATCCCAGTGGTTTTTGGCAGATCCATGCAGGCGTTTGCGCTCAAGCAGGGGTGTCAAACATGCGGCCCGTGGGCCAAAACTGGCCCGCCATTGGCTCCAATCCGGCCCACGGGGGTGAATTTGTGAAATACAAAAAATACACTGAAGAATTTAACAATCAAGGATGTAAAAATCGTTGTAGTTCCGATCTCCAAAAATGGAATAATAGCTTGCCTGTTATTCAATATTTTGTGTATTTGTTGAGCCACTGTGAAACACACGTTAATGATAAGTTGAGACGTCATATTCTATTCTATTCATATTAATCGTGTAAATTCTTTATTTCGTGGAAAGCTCCATGTCGAACGACTGAATTGTCTGAGAAAACTGGAATAGGACTCAGGAAAAGGAAATGAAATGGAAACATTAGATAAATAGGCAATATTTTAAATGTATTTGTAGTTATTCAGAACATCTTAATTTATTAAAGATTATAATGTAAATTGTGTTTTTATCACGTTTAAGGGCCTCCATTTCTAAGCTGAGGGCTGCTTCTGGGGAGTCCGATTGCAAAATGTACCTTGCAAATGAACTGTTGATTTAATTGTATGTAATAATTTGTAATTTTGTAATAAAAAGGTGATTTATGATATATTCTCAAACCATATAGACCCAAACACCCACCGTCGACCAAAAGCATCTACTGATCTAAACTGTTTAATACCTGTTTATCTACTAATCCTATCAATACAAGGAAACAACTGGTGTAAAATACAGTTCTTCATCTTTTCGTGGTCATCAGATATGACCCATTTGGACGAGCAGAGGCTCCGTAGTTACCGTGGAAACACCGTCGTCTTCTACAACATTGATTCGCCAGTAAAACCCATGGAGTTGGATCAACGACAGTGGATGGACACACTGGGTTTAAGTTCAGTTAATGATAGATTTAAATAATAAAAAAAAAAAAGTCACTTTTTCTTCAGTTTTCTCTGTTTTTGATATAATAGCCTTTAACTTTACTCTGAGCTTTTGTGAGCATCGACGTGATCAGTGAATTAAACGTAGGAAAATACCTGATTTACACTGAAAACAAAACACAGAGTATAATATTACAACAATATTACAATAAATGGTGATTTTTACGGTTGTTTGCAGTGTTGAGAGTCTGGTTTCGACTAGCTTTACATGTAAAGTGTCAAGATAACTTTTGTTATGATGTGGCACTTTATAAATAAAATTTGATTTGATTAATTGACTGATTGATAAATCACTTGAGGACGGTTAAATATATCAATCAATCTTTATTTATAAAGCACTTTTCGTACAGTGAAATGTAGCACAAGCGCTTTATATATAAAAATCAGTATCACCCCAAATAAATAACAGTAAAATAGTAACAGAGAGAAAAATTCATTTGGGAACGACTGCAAATGTCACACTGGGTCTTTATGGGTTAGAATTAAATTTTTTTTTCTCCTTTTCAGGTAATTCAGTTTGTAGATGTCAACGTTTTCATTCGGTCACTTTACATTTTTCACTCGGAAACACAGAGAAAAGTTCACAGTTGATATTATTTACAGGTTATCATGTTGTTATATTATTTTACCGCTCCAGCCACTTGAGATAAAACTGGGCAGAGTGTTGAACTAAACTGACTTCGACACCCCTGCTCTAAAGAGGGGGGACATCTGGGTTCTTGCGTTGTGTTTTCAGGCTGCTTCTCTGCTTTGCGGGGCTCGAATAAATGGCGGCGGATTGCACGGCGCTAACTCGGTTCAATCACTGGCGTCCGTCCCATTTTCCACTTTTTGTTTCTATACGCTCCCTGGGCTCCATATGCTCCAGTATTGATCTGTCCGTCACTGATTGCCTACCTCTTGTCAGATCGCTGGTAACATGTGGTGTGTGTGGGGGTGAAGCTTAACCCTTTATTGGGCAAGTGACCAATTTTGGTAATTTCCGCACAAGGTTGAAACAGTAACACATTTTGAAAAACGTCACAAATGTAATAAAGTCTCGTCAAATCCTCCAATAACACACTTAGGTTGATATTTTGAATTTCAGAGTATTTCTAGGAGTGAACGATAAAGGGTTAAAGTGATCGTATGTATGTGGACAGGTGTCTGATCAGCCCTCATGTTGTTCTAATGTTCTAAAAGTGACGTTCTAATGTTCTAAAAGACATATTCCTTTCACCTTATATGTGTTTTTATTCTATTTTTTACACATACTTCTTGGATTTTTTTTTTCTTGCCACTTATGCTAAGGAACCAAATAGGCTAATGTCATTAACCTTGATCTATAAAGTCTTATCTCGTCCAATAACACACTAAGGTTGAAATTTAGAATTTCAGAGTATTTCTATGAGTGAACTACAAAGGGTTAAACCGCACAAATATAATCTCAGTTTCATCTCAGCAATAATTACGCAGCAAATGAATGAGGTGAAGTTGTGTTCAGGCTGTGATTTTAAGGATTTTGGATGAATACGGTGGTGCTCATAAGTTTACATACCCCAGCAGAATTTGGGATTCTTTGTCCATTTTTTCACAGAATATGAATGATAATGCAAAAACTTTTCTTTCCCTCGTGGTTAGTGATTTGGTGAATCCATTTATCAGACAAATGTGTTTGCTCTTTTTTTTTTTTTTTTTTTACAGAAACTCTCCAAATGACCCTGATCATAAGTTTACATACCCTAGTTCCTCCTCCTCTGTATTGGCCCCGCCCCTTTAACATCACT
>JAPQRP010000013.1:29552675-29566464 GCA_037367295.1 Apogon hyalosoma
ATGAAGTCCTTATGCGAGGGAGTAAAAAGCAGTTTCAAGGTTAAACTGCGTGAAGGCCAAATGTTTGGGGAGGGTGGATTAATTTCATGTCCCGTAATGTGATTTGCAGTATCTCCTCGTCTCCTGCCCTTGGTTTCTTTGGAGATGCACCAGCCTGATGAGAGCTGAGGGCAGGGGGGCTGTCGTAACTACCGCCTGCATTCATAAGTGTTTACAGGACTACTAAATGGAATTATGGGAGATGGCGCTTGCTTACAAATTCTCCATTATTCCCAGACCCATGTCTCATTACTGAATACAAATCCGGTGGTTATCCTGCTGGTGCACAGTACGGAGAAGGAGCTGTTTTCCCTCATACACGCACAGACACACTCGCACGCAGAAATACTGTATATACGCAAGGAAAACACAGGGTCTGGTGTGGAAGACGTAAAATTACAGTGACTTCTAAAAACCATCCCTGAACAAATATGAAGAACTGGAAATGTCTTAAGAAAAATAGGTGCAATTTTGACAATATTCTGCCTGTTACTAAATGTTTTATGTATTTGTAGATCCACTATGATCTGGATGGAGACATAATATTGTTGAAATCACCTACTATTTTTCCGAAGAACTTTGAGGTTGTTCACTTTTACATAATGTAATTTTACTTTTTCACACTAAAACAAATAGAACATATTGGATTATTATCCCACCCCCGAAGGGGAGGCAGGGGGTATTGTTTTTGGTTGGGTTTGTTTAACACTCTAGCAGTAAAACTATCGGTTGAATTCATAACAAATTAGGTCTATAGCTGAGCTGACATCGGCACACACATAGACATGATGACATCAGCTGGATCGATGACAAAATCAGCTACAATATGTGTGAGGGGCGGGGCTTGTTGTGCCTGGCACCACTTGTTATTTATAGGTTTTTATGTTATTATTTTAATTTTCCAGACCATATTAGATCACATTGGACTGAATGTGGCCCCTGAGCTAAAATGAATTGGACATCCCTGGTTTAGCAGCTGTTGATCCATAAAGACCCAGAGCTACTTTTGTGGCACTTCCCAAATAAATGTCTCTCCATATGTAACTTTTCTTAAGTGATTTATCACCATTCATTACAGTTTTATCTTCTGTATTTTGTGTTTTTTTTTTTCTGTGAAAATAATGTATTTTCCTGTAGTTACCCCTCCCCCTAAAGGGGAGGCAGGGGGTATTGTCTTTGGTTCGGTTTGTTTGTTTGTTAAAACTCTAGCAGCAAAACTATTAGGTTTATAGATTGCCAGTGACCCAGAATACACGTCATTACATTTCAGGAAAAGTACAATAAAGTTAATTTTTTTCTGTTTTTTTTTCTGATTTCCTTATAATGGATAAAAATTCAAATGTCTGTTGCAGCAAAACTATTGGTTGAATTCATAACACATTAGGTTTATAGAATAGATGTGATTACATTTTGAGAAAAGTAGGTCAAAGGTCACATTTAAAACAATTTTTAACCGCCCCCCCATTTACTTATTATAGGTGAAATTTCAAATGTCTATAAAAACATACATTTTGTTTGTTTACTTCAAACTTGGCACATATAGAGAGGCAACTGATATGCTGACATCACCACACACATAGACATGATGACATCAGCTGGATCGATGCAAAAGTAAGCTACAATTCGTGTGAGGGGCGGGGCTTGTTGTGCCTGGCACCACCTGTTAATTTACTGATCATGTAGATCAGGAGTCAGCAAACTCATTTTAGTTCAGGGGCCACATTCAGCAAAATTTGATCTCAAGTGGGGCCGACCAGTAAAATGATAGCATAATAACATATGAATAATGACACTAAATGTTGTCTAAACTTTGTTTTAGTACAAAAAAACACACTGAATTATGAAAATAACTATCCAAACTAAAAAAGATGTGAATAACCTGAAAAAAAAATTATTTCATTAAATTGAACAAGATTATACGTCAGCTTATTTATACATGTATGTAACACACTGGATCTACAAAGGCACAAAACATTCAGTAACAGGCAGAATATTGTTAGAATTGCACTTGATTTTCTTTAGACATGTCAGGTTGTTCATATTTATGCAGGTCATTCACATTTTATTGTTAAAAGATAGTGTGTTAATATAAATAATATTTAGTGTTATTTTTTGCACTAAAACAAAGAAAAACATTTGGAGTCGTCATTATTTATAGGCATACTGTAATGTTATTTTTTTTCACATGAAACCGACAAGAACATTTGTTGGGCTGGTTTCGTGCCGCGGGCCACATGTTTGACACCCCTGATGTAGATGTTCATAAAGCTCAGTTTAAAGTTGAGGTTTATTATATGAAAAACGGCGAAAACTGATGAAAAAGGGACTTTTTCAGCAAAGATATCAATAATTAAATGTAAAAACAAGTGTGTCCGTCCACTGTCACTGATCCAACTTCCGTGGGTTTTACTGGCGAATCAATGTTGTAGAAGATGACGGTGTTTCCATGGTAACCACGGAGCCTCTGAACGTCCAAATGGGTCATATCTGATGACCATGAAAAGATGAAAACCCGCATTTTACACCAGTTATTTCACGTGTTAATAGGTTTAGTGGCTCAGAAGTTATTGAACATTTTATAGATCAGTAGATGCTTGTGGTCACCAGTGGCTGTTTGGGTCTTTATGGGTTAATTGCAGCGCGGCTATGGAATAAAGGCGAAGGACCACCATGGTAACAGAACTCAGATCCCTCGCTGCACGGTCGGCCTGGGCTCGACACCTCATCACTTAGCGTCTGCGGCGTCTCGTCGCCGGCGTCTCATTTTCTGGCCTTTTTCAAAGCAACACAGACGCTTTCTGGAAACGTCCGCGCATCTCATTTAGCGTCCCACACATCGATCGGCTTGAACCGCCGTCAGGAAACGGTACAGCACGTGTCACGGCGACGCAAGGAAGTGATAACATCAGTGATTGAGATCAGCGCTGGTACTGAGTGGGTGGGCTGGAGGCTTCTCCTGGGGGGGGGGGGGCTGTCTCAGTGGTAGCATTTCCTCCTCGCTGCCTCCTGTAATAGAACACATCGCTTTGAGCAACCGTTACAGCTGCATTTGAGAAAAATGTATTCAGAGAGGTCCAGTTAATTATCTGCAAGTTGTTAGTTATTCTTTTCTAACTGGTGCATTTCAGTCGTGTTTAACAGACTCACAAAAGTATGAAAAGTAAAAGTTGGGCAGTGTTTTACTATTACGTGGTTGTTTTTGACTAATATTCCTAATTGTATTTGTGTGCACGATGCGTTTTCCTGCTCATTCAGCATTTTAATGACTTTACATACTGTTGGTAGGTTCATCTATCACATTGTACAAGATCATGTTTGTAGCGTCACTGTCACGATAGCATCATCTATTTCTAAGAACTCGCACGAACTGCATTTACTCAGAAAACAGGCCTGGTGTCAGCTCTGCCGCAGCGCCTCTTCCAGCACATCCAAGAGTTTGTTTAAAATGTTAAATCTCAATTTTTTTCTTTTCTTTTTTTAATTATTGCTTAATTTATCCCTACATTATTTATTGCGATACTGTTCGGGCGGCCACCCGTCCCACTTATCTCAACAAGATTTTCCAAATTGAAAAGAAATGTTTAAGAATGATCAGCTTTTCTAAGACACTGGACTCATCTGCTCCTCTTTGCAGAAAATTCAAACTTCTCTCAGTTTTGGATGTGAACGTTTACCAGACGTGTGTCGTCATGTACAAATATGTTCACTTAACTCATGTTCTTCCTAAAGTTTTCCAGAACTTCTTTATGTTGTCTTTTGTTATTCACAATTGTCCTACACGATATTCAAGCAAATTCTACCTTTCGTACTGCTGACCCTATCTTTGGAATAATCTACGTCCTGAATTTCAACCAACATCTTCTTTATCATTATTTAAAAAGCGTCTGAAAAGGACTTTATGAAAAAAAGTAAGGCTGTATATCACATGACTTGTATTTGATGATTTGTAATTGGATTTGTATTTTTATTGTTTGTACTTTAGATTCTTATTTCAGTTATATCATTTGTTTAATTCTTTCTTTTTGTATGCAATATCAGTTAAAAGCAATAATTTAAAAAAGTGTCAAAACATACATTTTCCATTCTTTGCAATAAACACATACTACAAACGGCAAGAAAGATCTCCAGAGCACTGTGCACTTATCTTAATTTTGTGGTTTGTGTATTTAATTTGTCATGATTTTTAGCTTAACTAAATTGATTCAATATTTTAACCTCAATTTTGTGGTTTATTTATTACATTTTTCAGGATTTTCCGCTTATCTGAATTGATTCAATACTGTTAGTCTTAATTTTGTGGTTTATTTATTTAATTAAGGATTTTCAGCTTAGCCGAATTGATTCAATATTGTTAGCCTTAATTTTGCTGTTTATTTAATTTTTCAGGATTCTTAGCTTAACTGAATTGATTCAGTATTGTTAGCCTTAATTTTGCAGTTTATTTCTTTAATTTTTCATCATTTTCAGCTTAACCGAATTGATTCAGTATTGTTAGTCTTAATTTTGCTGTTTGTTTATTTAATTTTTCATGATTTTCAGACAAATTGAATCGATTCAATGTCGTTAGCCTCCTAGCGTAATTGTCTAAGTCATATTTTTGTCATATCTGCGTAACTGCTCTAACACACCTGCTACATTTAGCATCATTAGCCACGTCTTTACTTAGGTAATAATGCTACAAGGCTAACAAATTTCCTTCTTTGTCATGTGTGTTTTTATTCACTCACCTTTTTGCACCGTTTGTACCGATCGCTGCCAGTTCGTCTCGTAGATATGTCGCTGCCTCCGAAAGCCAATGTTACTAAATGCCGAAGTGATAACATTTAGTCCTGACCACTCTGTGTTAGAGCTCTATTCTCACCATCTGCTCCTGTTTGACACAGAAGCCTTTTACCAAGACGCTGGGAGTCATATATTAAAAAAAGGAAAAAGAAAGGGAGCGTCGAAGTGAGGAAAGGACGGATGGTTCATATGTACGGGCCAGTGTATTTTATTAGAAGCCCTTATTGAAGGGTTGAATAGATACAGAAACGCCGTTAAATGGGAGCTGAGGGGCACCGTCTGACAATTCCTTATTCCCTGAAATGGAAAATCCAACATTCACACCCACTTTTCGCAGCTCCAGGTCAAAAACCCACTGTCACACCATGATTTCCATCCCGTGCTTGTGTATTAACTGCAGAACAACAATGAACACTTCTGATTATCAACGTCTTACGAGTATAACCGGGGCCATCAAGGCTACAGTGAATGGAAGTCGTCTAATTGGACAGTTCAGGTTGGAGAGGATGTGCTCAAGTAGTGGCTGAGTATATTTTCAAGGAGATTGCTTGCTGTTGTTCTCTCAAAAGCAGCCGTTTAAAGGTTTGATTCATTAATGTGTGAATGGAGACGGTTTCATTGACACCAGTCCCATTCTTTATCAAAGTATTGATTTCTGTCGTTTTTACTGCAGCTGCTTTCCTGTGTAGAAGTCCGATTCCACCCTTAGCTTTGTTGTTGCTTCGGCGTTGAAATGAGCAGACCCATTTATTTCTCATTCTCCTTTCTTCAGACACAACTAGAAAATGCAGGAAATATGTGCACAGCCTTAAAAAAAACAAAGAAAAAACGGAATTAAATGGGATGTAGAGGCGAAGACACGCCAACCTGACTGCCGATCGTCGCCAGAAAAGGTAGCCCCGACTGATCCTTCGGCTCCCGTCTCTGCGACACGGTCAAAAAAGTGTGAAGGACGCACTGAATCGACTACCGACTTGAGCGTACAGAACGTAAAACGGGGAATGATGGAACATCTCTCCGGACCAAAACCCAGAGCTCGCTGTCGTCAGTCGTTGTTGTCAGCAGAGAGTGTTGAGTCCAGAAGGGTTGTCGTCGTTGTCGTTGTTGTTGTACTCGTTGAACGGATGGTTAGTGATAAGAAGATACTGGCGTCGTCAGCTCTCTGGCTTCGTCTTGTGGAAGAAGAAAGATGTCGCAGGTGAAAGCTAATCATACTATGCTAACAATGCTAACAGTCTTGACTTCATGGACTGAATGAAGTCCATAGTCAACGCTGACTGGCCCTCATTCAGATACGATATGAGCAGTTCGTGGCCTATTATAGAAGACAATGAGAGTGTGAAGTACCTTGGCAGAGCTGGATTCACATGGAAACTTCTCGTTCACTGATTCATTAGTCAAGGGCTGTCCCTCCACCAATCAGATTAGTCCGACTGGTAGTGGCCGATCGCACACGTTGAATCAGCTGAAAAGAACGGCGACGGCATTAATGACGGCCGAACGCGCGGAACACACCGAACAGACTCATGTCACCGACCTCAACAGACTGTCTGACGACATCCGACCGCCGAAAATCGGGTCGGTGTGTCTTCGCCTTAAAGGTTAAAGTCACCGTGTAGTGTGACCTCTGACCCCATGACAAGAAGCCACGCAAATAATTAGAAACATGAGATGTGTGTTGAATGAAACCTGGTATAAAATATGCGAAAATGAATGCAATAAATGTCATATTGTTTGAATAAAAGAGTTAAAGACATATTAAATTTGATGAAGTGGCTAATGACACAGTACTGAGGCACGAAATATGGGTTTGACTTTTACCACCAAGCTAATCAGCGCCCTCGTTATATCATGTCAAGACCTTCATGTACGCCCCGAAAAGTACCAAGTTAAATGAGTGACATAGTGAACATTTTGCTCGCTTGGTAATGTGTCAGACTACCGTGCGGAAGACCTGGGTTCAATTCCCGGCCAGCAAAACTTTTTTTTCTTTAAAGATTTTCAAAAGGGCAGGGGGCACACACCACTGCAGCTACCTAACATGTAGCTCCGCCCACCTTCTCCAGCCTCCAGAGCAAAGAACACCGTTAAACAACATACAGAGTATTTTCACAACAATAATTCCTATTCTGTACTATATATATTCTCACTAATTTGTCGTTTCTTCCATCAGTTGCCGCAGTACTGTGGTAGCCAAATGCACAAAAGAATGAACTGAAGTATACGCCATATATCACCACAGTACCGTGGCAACAAGAGGATAATGAGAAAAAAAAAAAAAACAAGAGGCTAACGAGTGAAATAAAAAAAGCAAAACAAGAAGCTAAAGAGTAAAAAAACAAAACAAAACACAAGGCTAATGAGTGAAAAAAAAAACAAAAAAAAACAAAACAAGAGGATAATGAGTTAAAAAAAAAAAAACCAAGAGGCTACTGAGTAAAAGAAAAAGCAAAACAAGAGGCTAATGAGTAAAAAAAACAAAAACAAGAGGCTAATGAGTTCATGCAACAGTATCCCTGATTGGCTCGAGTACAAATGCTAACATCTGATTGGTCTGTGGCGATAGACAAACCCATATTTTGTGCCTCAGTACTGTGACAGTAGCTGTTGCCTAAATATTAAGGGAGGTTACAATAAATACGACCACTTTGGTTTATAGAAGCGGTTTTAAACCTGAACCTTTAGTTTTCCTGCTGTTCATACTTCACATATATCAGAATGGATATAATACAGAGACAAATGCACTTGTGTGGACGTTAGAACTGTACTAAACCAATAAACCTAACGTTGGAACAGGACTTTTGCACAGGACTGTATGTCTTAATACATTCTCTGCAGCTGTGTGATTAGCTTTAAGTTTCTTTTTTTTTTCTCTTTTGCATATGAACACGTTCCCACGCGACACATTTGTCTTCTCCGAGCTGCAGTTTCTAAGAGACGATGGAAGTCCTGCGGTTCACTCTCGTTGTGTTAGTTTTATTTTTTCCCATTTTTCACGGCCACAAGAATAGTCCCAGTCATCAAAGATGTGATCGCTGATACCTGCTCTGATATGACGGAGAAGCCTTGGTAATAGTTGATGATTTATACACTGAGTATATACAGGGTTCCCACAGGGTCTTAAAGTCTTGAATTGACAAATCTGCATTTAATGCCTTCATAAAGTTTTTAAAATATATTAAATTTGATATGGTAGATCTTAAGTTATGTTGCCATAAGCAGCCAAAAATGTGTTTAAATGTTTCTGTTCAATGTTCAAACTGCAAAGAAAGTAACGTCATTGAAGGGTGTATTCAGACCTACTTTGTTTGGTCCATTTAAAAGGAACCAGAGTTTGTTTTTCCTGAAAGTCCAGACTTTTTTTTTTAGGTGTGAATACAAACATGTGAACTTTGATTTAAACCAAACAAATTTCAGTTTCCAAACGGACTCTGGGCTGGTTCACTTCTGGTGTGAATGTAACCGGCCTCGAACCAAAACAAACCAAGGAACCATGCGCCTTTTTGTGCTTGACGAGCCGCCATAGCTGCGTGGCATTGTGGGTAATCAATAAAACTGGAAGTAGCCAAGCCACATGACAGCCAGAGCAGAGTGGACAGATGCGGATCAACGAGGAGATTGAATGTCTCATTGACATTTGGTCAGTGGTCGCGTAGGACCTCCATGTTTGTTTTCAACCCCCGCCATCTCTGATTCATCCCGCCCCCCAACTTTTCTGTCCAATGCCAGCGCGGTTCGTCATATACGTGCTTCTGTTTGCAAATTTTGGTCCATTAGCAAAAAGTGCAATGAGAATGCGATTCGACTCAAACGAAAAAAAAAAAAAATCCGCATTCGATCTGAACCAAAGCGAACCAAAGGACTTTCCAGGTGTGATACACCCCTAATCAGTTCCACTCTTTCCAAACTGACAATTCATATTGAAATTAGGAACCAATTATCGCTAACTTTGCAAACCCCCGGTGAGAAATGACTTGGAACGGTGGGAAACAAGGTGTTGGAGGAAATCGGTACATTTTCCCAAATTCTATTCAGTTCTATTTATAGAGCCCTATATCACAACAAGGTTGCCTCACGGGGCTTTACAGAATTAGTTGAATATGAAAACAGTCAAATAAACATTGGATGAAGGAAATGGGTTAATGTCCCGGCCATCCCCCATCCTTAGACCCTCCTTCTCGACGAAGAAAAACTCCAAAAACCCAGTGGGAGTCATGAATTTTTGCCAGTGTGGCCATAAAACAGGCATTAAATCCTGTAGTAGTTTTAAAAAGGCCTTAAAAAGTCTTAAATCTAACTTGGAGAAACCTGTAGGAACCCTGCGTATAGGAAATGAACGTGTCGGCAGCATCGAGCAGCCTATAAGTGAACGATCTCTACGAATCTGAAAACCTGCAGCCAGTTCTCCGTCGCTCCGAACGCAACAGCTTCTACCTTAGCGACCAAAAAGACATCTTTGAAAGCGATCCATCTGTAGTTTCCGAGGGTTTGTCTCTGTGGGTGGAAACGTGTGTTGGTATAGTCTGAGAACAACTTGAATAGGTGTGAAAATTCTCATACTGCGACAACACTGTTCAGGGTTGAGGTGTTGTTTGGGTAAATGTAATGTATACATGAATACCATTTGCTTTGTGTGGTCCCATTGTTTACTGTGTAGTAAATAAGTTCGGGGAGTGAATTTACATGATGTGTTTTCCAGTTTTGTGTGGGTGCGGTAGCTTTTCAGTGAAAAACGCTGCCGTTACAACATGTCTTTTTACTTAAAACCTCTCCAAGGCCACTCGGTCTGTGTTTCAATGAAGGATCCCCCTCTGGTTTTCATCTTTTATATGCACACACAGAGCGAAAAACAATAGATCAGAGCCTCATGCATGGAATTAGGATTCATCTTCTCGCTTTGATGGGTATAGCAATGGGGGAAATGCTTCCTCGTTGGTTTCAGTCAGACCTCTGCGTTGCTGCTGTGTCATCAGTGCGATTACGAAATGGAAATGACAAGCAAAATGTTTCTGGGTGATACGATGGTATGACTTAAAGCAGGAAACACACCACTGCATGCACATTTTTCTTCAATTCAGGATGTAAAATCAGTATTTGATTGTTATTTCTTGCGTATTTGGAGATGTGGTGAGGAAATTCAGTCAATTCTGCAATGCGTACACATAATTTTTTCTGTATTTCAGTACGCTCAAGGGCAGCTTTTATTAACATGTACACATAATTAGTCCAAACGGTTAAATCATCATTTCCACATGAGCTTTTATCGTGGTTTTACAGTAGAAAAGAACTCGTACGTGCACAATGGCTTCCGAGCCTTTGCATTGCTCTGGCATCGCAAGGACCTGGAAAACGCTGTATTAACTAATTAAATAATTGTAAGAAAGCGTCGTTTAACCCGTGCCACCTCAGTGCAAACAGTCCAGATGGGATCGTCTTGGTGTTTGCAAGGCCTTCACACTGGAATTGTCACGTGTGTTTGATTCTTTAGCTGTACATACAGTGGCGGGAAAAATTATTAGACAGTCAAAAGTCATCAGAAACAATGGTTATGCAATCCAGTCCTAACTCCTGTGTGTGTCATGTGACTAAAACAGAGAAAAGAAAACATGGAATGAATAAAAGCACTGTTTTTGTCAGAACAATGACATAAATATTGATGTAAGAACTGAAGTGAATTTGGTTATTATTAAAAAAACATGGAAAATGGATAGATATCAGCTCTGAAATTCAACTACTATGAGCTATTTGTGTTGTTTTCATTATATTTGTCCAAACAAATGGACCTTTAGTTGGACCAGGCATTAAAATGAACAACAAACTGAAGAAAACAAGGGCGGTCTAATAATTTTTTCCACAACTGTATATCAGGAAACACACCAAAGCATGCACATTTGTCTTCAATTTCTATCAAATAGGATGTAAAATTAATATTTGATTGTTATTTATAATCTATGTGTGCATATTTGGAGCTGTGTTGAGGAAATTCAGTAAATTCTGCAATGCATGTGTAACATTTTTTTCCTGTTTTCAGTACGCTCAAGGGCAGCTTTTATTAACACGTACACATAATTAATGCAGTTAAATCATCATTTTCACATGAGCTTTTATCGTCGTTTTACAGTAGAAAAGAACTCATACGTGCACAATGGCTTCCAAGCCTTTGCATTACTCTGGCATCGCAAGAACCTGGGAAACACTGTATTAGCTAATTAAATAATTGCAAGAAAGCATCGTTTAACCCGTACCACCTCAGTGCAAACAGTCCAGATGTGGATGTCTTAGTGCTTGCAAGGCCTTCGCACTGGACTTGCCGCTTGTGTTTGGTCCTTTACCTGTAGGTATAGCAGCCCGCCCACACCACGCCATCACAAACCTAACGGCCGTCTGAACACACTGTCGAAGAATAAAAACACCAGAGTCGCTCTCAGCCTTCTCTAATCTGTCTTTTCTCTTATTTTTTCCGTATCCTTCTCTATTCTCGCTCCATCCTCATGAAGGTCTCATTGCTTATGTAATGTCTCTAAACATTTGTGCAGCATTAGGGGAAGTCAGGCGTGCCAAAACTGTGCAAAACGTCCCTCTGTGCGCCCCATAGAGGTGGGACAGATGGCAGCCCTCGTTCCCAGTCTTGTAAACTGCCTGTGACAGGAGAGATGGCACATACACAGCTGAACTAGGGCAGCGCTAACTAACACTTTACAGACAGTGGTGGACACAGTTGTGTACACACACACACACTCATCAGTGAGATGTTTATGATGGAAGTCATAAAGGGTCTGGTTTTTGGCTTTAATTACAGCTCAGCGTTTATCGATTGCAGATTCACGGCAAATTTGAGGCGCAAACGGGATAAACGCAGCGTTGCATTGCTTCACCTGTGATCCGGGTCCTCACAAAAGCCATCAGATCCATACATTACATCATCCATCACGATGCTAAAGAAGGTGACCCGGAGTTGTTTTGTAATTCAGTCGTTAATCACCGCCACAGCAGACTGTCGGGCACTTTCACTTTGTTCCCCCTTAACAACTCTCTGGGCAGAGTCCATTACTGGGTAAACAGACAGTGAAACACTGCAGAAATGAATGAAGATGCCGAGCGCAGAACCCCCAGAGGTGAGATCAAATGGCAGGCCCGGTGATGATGAGGGATGTTTATGTCTGGCACTCTATTAAGAGGAGGCTCTTCCCTGCTGGCGCATAATGAACATCTACCTAGTGGAATGGTTACTCTGAAGCTTTTCCCTTACACTGAATTACCGGTCATTTTCATCAAAATGTGCCCTAATTGCTCTCAGCGGTGAGTACGGGGAAGGGCCACCAATTGCGAGAATGAGTTTTAGGGTAACTTGGCAAGGTGACTGGCTTATGGTAGCATTAGCCATGTTGATTTGAATAAATCTCCAATGCCATATTTCTTCCTTTGTATGTTAATGAAAGCCAGTTATGTCCTTGGAGGATGATATTTCAGGCCTGAACTCTTCTTCTTTTCTCTGTGTACATGGTAACGCCTCCTCCAGATGTCCCCCACTGCGGGAGGTGGCAAGAGGCTTACCGCCAACCACACACGCACAAAAACACACACACACAGCTCAGCACTAAGGGGGGAAAAGGGGCGGCGGCGGCGGCATCGGGGGGCATTTCAACTGACCTGTTACGAAATAAGACCTGAGGGGCCGCGGAGCAATTGTATGTTTTCTCTGTCAAGATGAGAGTTAAATATTGCTGACAAAAAGGGCAGCGAGGAGAAAGGAAAAACATCTCAGAGTGGAGAATGTTTTCGGAAACCGCAGACAATGTACCATCTGCACACTGCGGGGTGTATGAGCGACACTGGACTACTGCTGGGAGGAACTATTGCATTGTTATTAAATGGCTGTTGCCTCACTGGCAGCCATATTAAAGCCTCAGATCCTGTGCCTGATGCAAGGAGGCGAGGATAAGAGAAGTGGAGGGGGTGTAAAAAAAAAAAAAAAATCCCCAAACGCAGTCTGGCCTTTTGGACGCGGTGACACGATGTGCAGCTGCGGTGGCACAGATTAGATGGCAGAGAAAACTTCTTGAAAATGAAAAGCAGAAGAGGCTTTTTTTTTCTCTCCCTCACTTATAACCTCTCTCCGTCGTACTCCCCGCCCACTACCTCGATTGGCTCTGCATCTCGTACAAGGTGCAGGAAGAGGACAGCGTTTTCTTTAGAAATGCAGATTTACCGGCTCTATCCCTACCTCGTCTTGTTGTTAAGGTCAGATTCTCTCTTCTCTTTACATTTTTTCCCACTTACAGGCTCTTTTTATCCGTCGAAGCAGCCTCTATAGCATTAATTTCATTTCATTTTGCTATAAGATGTCTCACTTTCATTGCTAGAGGAGTCTGAATGCACTCCTGCCTCAGCAGCGTGCTGACTTATTGATGCTGGGTGCCCTTTGTGAACACCCAGCCAATGGCAGACAGTGCATGAAATGCCACTGAAGAGTAAGAGTTGATTAGCTCCTCTTACTCGCCCTCATCTCATTCCCTCTCACTCGGGGCAGTAAAATGACTCTTGAGATTGTGCACTCCGCTAACAGTTTCTTCTTAACTTTCTTTGTGCCAGAGGTTATTAAAATGATGTGGAATCTGAACGCATGGCACTGAATAGGTGTGCGGCTTCTGTCTGTATTAAAGAACAAAAGCAACATGTATGAGTCGATGTTCTCACCCATGTCAGTGCATTTATATTCACCTATTCAGGAGTTAAGGCTTACTTTATCCATTCACCCCCCGCACTCACACTTTTAGTATTGATTCTTATAGCAGGTGATGATGCTTTATATTCATACAGTTGGGCTCATAAGTTTACATACCCCCTGACTGAACGCACATGGGACGGTCTTGGATGTTCCGACGTGACAATGACCCTAAACATAAGGCCAAGTGGAGCTGTCATTGGAACAGCAGAAAAAAGTGCAGGTGAAGGAGTGTCCATGTGA
>JAPQRP010000013.1:29596391-29609721 GCA_037367295.1 Apogon hyalosoma
CGGTACCATGAAGTAATGGTACTAATGTAAGGAATGATGTTCAAAGGGGTCATGTGGATGTGGACAGGGGTCTGGATTATTATTATTATTATTATTATTATTATTATTATTATTATTATTATTATTATATCTTTTTACCCTGTTTTGATTATTCATTTATAACATACATGATGTTGTTTCATTTCATTCCTTCATTTTTGCATTGATCTGACACCATCATGTTGTTATTTCTGCCCTCTGTACTACGATGCATTCAAACCTTGTCATGTTTTCGCATTTGCTGTACTTATTTCTTTTATTGTTGTGTTGCTTTCTACGTTTTTGTTCTGCTGTTGTGCCCTTCTGCCGTGTCTGTCAAAGCACTTTGTAAAGGTGCTATATAAATAAAGTTATTATTATTATTATTATGATTTAGGCAGGACAGTGCATATTAATGAACACATTTATACATTCCATTTCAGTATTAACATGTAAATATGCCAGAGTTAGCTTCAGTGCTAATTTTTATCCGCAGTCCCCACTTAATAACTAAATAAATACCAGTGATCCGTGCAATACAAAGCAATACAGTCAGCACTTATGTTGGTCAAATGTTCTAAAATGCATGTTCCTTTCGCCTTACGTGTGTTTTTCTTGAACGTTATACACACATATATATACTTCTTGGATTTTTTTGCCACCTATGCTAAAGGAACCAAATATGGTAACTTTACTAACCTTGATGTTCTACGTAACAATAAAAAAAATTGTGAAAAAGTTTTGTTATGTCGTCCAATAACACACTCACTTCGAATGTGGAATTTCAGAGTATTTCTATGAGTGAACTCTAAAGGGTTAAGTAGAGAAGTTGTTTCCTTTACTTTAGGACAGAGTGAAATATGTTTGGACAGGAGTGGGATCGTTAAAAAGCCAAACCGGAGAGAGAGAGAGAGAGAGAGAGAGAGAGAGAGCGTCGGCGGAGGAGTTTGAGAGGTTGAATAATTAAAAAGGTCAGGCTACCTGCCTGCTGTGTGTCGCTTCACACACACATTATTTCTGAGCGAGCCACGCTAGCAGACGGGGGCTAAGACTGAAGCGACAAGTCATTCGGGGGAGTGATCATTTTCCCTGGAACACAGTGTAGTTTGTGAACTAATTGGGTGAATCCATAATTAATTTGCTGACATTAAGCCTTGGGGTCTGCTCCAATAAGACTCTACTTTCGAAGGATGTGAAGGAAGTACTACTGAAGCCTCGGGCTGGCTGCGAACAGCGAGGTGGAAGCAGAGGGAGGGGGCTTTTGGGGGGGGGGGGTTCTTGTTGGGATGCCTCTCAGTGCCGATTCTGACATTAAGAGGAGATAACGAACAACAACACGCCGCCACTCGTCACCTAACCCCGACAGATAAATACCGGGACAGACATATTCAACAAATCTGACACTCGACACGTTTTTCAATCACATTAGAACCGTTTTACAACCTTTTTTTTTTCATTCCTCTGCTCCAACTTCCACAAGAGCAGGTGTATTTAACTGCAGTTGCGTGAACAACACTTCAAAACAATACAACAGTTATGTTTTGTTTTCTTTTTTCCTTTCTGACACGTGTAAAGCAGTTTTCTCAGTGTCTAATCTGCTGAAAACAGAACCGGGCCATTCAACAGTGATCATAATTATCACTGGAGATGAACTGATATACAATCTGAACATCAGTATCACAATACAACATGTCATTTCAACAACTTCAGGGACTGACATTCTGTGACATGTAAAAGAAACTGTATGTATATAGTGTATATTTACTCCCATTTGCTGTAGATTTGTACATATGCGAATCTTGTATTTTTTCTGCTTTATTAGTGCATTCTATTGATTTTTTTTTTTTGCTTTTTTGCCAGTGTTTTTGCAACTGAGCTATTGTGACCAAGTCATTTGTCTTGTGGATCAATAAAGTTTGTGTAAGTCTTGGTCTAAACATCGCACTAGAAGAACATTTAGAATCTTTATCTGTTGTGTCATATTTAACTTTTGTTCAAAGAATATAATGAAAGACTGAAATACTATAAAAACAGTTTCATTGACTTATATTTACTGTATGAGAGGCTTTTTTTTTTCTGTAGCCCAAAGGGGAAGTAAATAATGCCCAACACAAAATAAATACCCCAAATCGTGCAGTCAATGCATACCTAATGATGACGACAGAATTTATTTATCATAATGTAATATTTATTAGATTTGTACTGATTGACTTGGATCAGTATTTATGATTACACTAGTACACAATGGTTTTGCTACCATGATTAAAATACCTAATTTCGCATAAACCGGGTAAGTCAACTCTAAATGTGGAATCAGACGAACAAGTCCATATGAAGCCATTAGAAACACATCACACCAGTGTTTTATCAAAGTGATCAAAATTGAAACCGATTTCAACAGCTGAAAAAAATGTTGGTTCAGTCTAGGGGTGTAAGAAAATATCAGTTCCTCAATATATCGCGATATTTCATTTCACAATACTGTATCGCTATTGAAAAGTACTGGATCGATATTTTTTGGGAATTAATTCGAATGCAGACATTTTTTGTTTTGCCTTTTTCTTTTATATTTTACGTATTATTATTATTATTATTTACACTGTTTTGTGCCTCTACTGTCTGAAAGAAGTAGATCTTAGTTCCTTCGTTGGGATGTCGCAAAAATAATGTTACGATGTTGGATGATTCAGGGACTGTCCACTACACATTAGTTTCACAACTAACAGAATGTGGACTTTTGAACAGGATCTTAAACTGTAATGTCTGTGAAGCATAATTTAAGTTTTTACAGGGGAACGTTTCGTGATATAGCGTTAGATCCTGTTCTGATCAAATACAACTTGTTTAGTATTTGTGCATATTTCTGGTGTAATTCAGTTTTAACAGGAAATATAATCCACAAAAAAATATTGCCTTTGTGATTTGTGATTTTTTATTGTGATTTGTATCGTATTGCCAGATTTTTGCCAATACACACCCCTAGTTCAGTCCATAGGGATGTAAAGCTGAAGTCTGCTGTAGTTTCCATTGGAGCCCAGATCGGAGAATTAGCCTTAATTTACCACATTTTCTGTTCGGTCGTAGAGCCTGAAGTTCTGATCAGTTAGTTGTGGACACACGGAAAACACATGAATGGATGGGTTACAGACCGTCTCTAAAATCCATGTCCTCCCCTCACACCTGGACTTTTCCCTCTAGTTTGGGTGACGTAAGTGATGAACACGGTGAAAGTTTTCATCCTGATATTTCGGAAATGGAAACAGTAACTAAAGGGGCTTCAGCCCAAACATAATGGTGACACTGTTGGTTCTACAGAAGGAAATTGTCATAAACACAAGAACATGAACAAACTGATGGACCCTGATTCTGAGGTTTATTCTTCACTGGGCGGCTTTGAGTTCATATTTGTAAGTAAATTTGATCAATTTAGCTACGATTATCTGCAGAATGTGAACACAGGCTTAAAAGTTTTAGCGTATTTTTTTTTTTTTAATTGCCTTCTGGGTGTATCTTGTTTCAGAGTTTTATGGATATCTTTTATATCAAATTCATCTTATTGAATTAAGACCCAAGACTGCACACAATTTCCTAATTTTAAAGAAAAAGAATACGATGAACTAAATCTTAAAATCTCTTCTCACGTGTTCTTATCTTGCATCTTTCATGAAACTTTTTGGTCTTGTTTTTGTCATTAACTGCTATTTTCAGCTTTTACTACGACATTTATCATTCTAACCTCGGATATTGATGAAGACACGATGAGACCGAAGCGAGAAACATAAAAACTAGAAAAAAAAAACATATATCAGAGGAGCATTCGATAGAAACAGTAATAATAAATAAGCCAAAAATATATGTAAACGAGTCTTGTGTCTGGCTGAGGGCCACGTACTTGAAAACATTTGCACATTGTACCAAACATTTCTATTGTTAGAACATTTTTGACCGTATTCTGAAGCACTACCTGTAAATTTGCATTCTACGTATAATCTGTATTGAGAAAATTCCATTCGTTTAATAGAAGATGGTTTGGTGTCCCACCTGGAGGCCTGTTGGGTCACCTGATGTTAGGCCAGGATTTATTCCAACCGGTTTAAGCCTTTATTTTTTCAAACGGAATGCATTAATAAAAGGCGTCCACGGCCCCTCGCCATCTGTCTCTGCTGATTAAGGCATTTTTATTCACATTTTTAGCGTCTTGACACTAGTGATAAAACGCCGCCAAATATATTTGCGTAAGAACACACCTACCGATATTCAAGCACCAACTGTACACCGCGCCGCCTTGTGAATCCTGATAAGAACCCAGCCCTTTTGCTAGAAATTCATGTGACAACCATAAGAAATATAGGGACAATGTGAGTGTTAATCAATCCACTCCACTCATCCTTGTATGACAGCGTGATGTCATCAGGTTCTGAGCTTAAGACATCAATCTGGGCTTTTTTCACTCGATGACATTTAATTGACTGAATGATTAATGGAAAATAAACAGCAGATCAGTCAATTATGAAAACAATCTAGTGACAATTTGAGCAAAGTTTGGCCAAGGGGCAACAACAAGAGCTGATTTGTGTTTGACGCAGACGCATGAAATGTATTCAGACTGTTCATTTAAGATGCTAAAACCAACAGAAATGAGGGAAAAAAACCTGTGATTGTCATTACAGCGCATACCATTATGATGCAGATTATAGCCCGTAATATTCTGCCACTAAAATAACAAAAGTAAAAAGCAGTGCAGCCTCGCACAACAGTTTGGAACAAAACACTAAATCATGCCTTAAAGATGAAATGAACTGGGATTAGAGCGTTATGTAACCAAAAATATTTACACTGTAGTTGAACAATCCTTCACAGCCAATCCAACCACATATTCAGCATGTGGGAAAAATGCAGAAACCACACACAAACCACTGGATTTTATCATTCACATTCACTGTGCTCTGGAAATATTTGGGCGGCGTTGCATCTTTTTAGGAAAACAATGTTTGGAGTTATTGCCCTGAGTGATGAAATGATGAGTTCAAGTGCAGGGAGGATATTTTCATGTGGACAGTTAGAAAGATTAAGATTATCTAACTGGTTATTTTTAGTAAGCTGCCAAATTACATTTCACTGAAGGAAGCTTTAGATGAAATCTTTCAGTGAGTTGTCAAACGTAGCCTGTATTTATCTCTCCGCGCTGATGCTACAACCTCTTTCAATTCCAACGCAATGTCTCAATGTGAGTTCTCTGGTAATCCTTGTCGAGACTCTAAAAACACGAAGCCCTCGCTTTAAGATAGAGTTGGATAACTTCAGCGCCTACTTCTCCCGGCTTAATTTCCCAAAGGAGTCTGACAGGAAAATTGTGAGGAGTCAACTGTTAAAGTTATCTGACAGTGTGCAGTGGGAAAACAGCGATATCCATCCCTCTTACAGCCGATTCCTATCAAAAGCCAGAGTCTCGGCCGCTCTCAGCAGAGACTCTGAAATGAGAACCTCCTGGAAAGTCGAAGTCCTCAGCCAGGGTTTACACTTTTAGCCTAAGAGGTGCACTTTGCTGGAAAAATACCTCTAACGTCTCAATTTCCGTTAAAAAATAACAAACATGAGTCTCAACGACGGGGTTGTTTATACTATTGATATTGCAATCCATTATTACCCCCTTGTTATTTTCTTCAAAAAGCCCCTGTTTTCTTTCCACCCGAGCTGCATTTGAACAATGAAGGGCATTTTTCCCTTCAGATGCTGGAGTTCCTCCAGAGGTAAATCTGTCAGCGCCGGGCCAAAACAAAGACAGAGAAAACAGGAAGGTGTGGACACCCTGCAGCACCCAGCCCGGCTCTTCTATTAATATCAGCTTACATGCCCAGATCCTCAGCACCTCAGGCAGAAGAGAGTGTGATTTCCATGAACTAAACGAGGCCTGTGACAGCGTAGGCAGGTGACAGCTTGACACAATTATATTTAGCTGGTAAGCATGCCAAACTGAAAACACTCAAACTGAACAACTGGTGAATGAGCTGCATCAGGGTAATTGGCATTTCACCTGTGAAAGTCGTGTCTGAAACTGTAAATCTAACTAAATACTTGACTCAACTCCACTACGGCGTCTTAAGCCACCTTTAACTGTCGTTTTTGCGGGTTGAAATGAGCATATATACTTATTTCTCCTTCTCTTTCACTGAGATACAACAAGAAAATGCAGGAAATCCTCTTAAAAGACACAAAAGTTAAAGTCACTATTTAGGGTGACCTCTGACCCCACGACGCCCTCTCCTCTTATCATCTAAACGTCACGAATTCAAAGAAAAGTCCGTATTTCTGGTCACCTACTGTTAAAACTCACAAAAGCAAATCAACAGATGTTTGGATCTGTATGAAAACCCGTTCTAGTACAAATTAAACCCACCAGTGAAAATGTTTACACCCAAATTAAAATAACCCCGTTATTCCAAACTGGAAACAAATGTGTTTCAAAGTCAGTATTTAGCGTGACCCCTGACCCCACGACAAGAAGCAGCGCAAATCATTAGAAACATCTGACATCTGAATATGACGGCGTATCAGGGCCACATAAGAAAATAAAAACACTCGTCACTACGAGAGTAAAGTCAGAGTTTATTTTTGTTTTTGACATGTGCTACAAAAGGGGCTGAGTTTATTTTGATGTGAAATGCTGCTGCAAAATGGACAGTCTATCCTTGATATGTGTAACATTTTAGTTTTTTGTGCATGGTCAGAATGTAGTCTGATATGCGCAGGATTTTTGAGTGACTTATGGGATCTGACATAAGAATTTAGGGTAGGTAGAAGGACGGGTGAGGGGGCGGGACAAATTAAACTTCATCTTTTTCGGATGTTTTACTTTCTTTTTATATAAATCCTTTTGTTGTTTGGTTTTAAAGTTATATTTGAAATCAATGAACAAACAAAGTCGTAAAACATCGAGATAAACCCGTAATTTTATGGAAATAGTCGAAAATAAAAAGAGTCATAATTTTACGAGAATAAAGTCGTAATATTTTGAGAATAAAGCCACAATATTATTAGAATAAAGTCATAGTTGAAAAAAAAACTATCATAATTACGACTTTAATCTAATAAAAGTACGACATTATTTTTAAATTGTGAGGTTTTTTTTACACAGCCATACATCCACGCTAAAAATAGAACTAAAACACAATAACAGCGTACATAAAACACTAAATAAGAGCATACGTAAAAGCATCTCGAAGCAGAACCCGATTCAATTAGAAAAACAGCTACATCCACATTTATCCTTTTCCCATTCATTTAAAATGACTTTAAATGTATCTAAACAGACCAGTTCCCTCAGTTTTATCTCCTTTTTTTAAGCTCTTCCAGGCAGTGGGAGCAGAACATTTAAAAGCTTCCTTTCCCGGTTCTGTTCCGACTTTTGGAACTCGTAGAGAAAACAGATCCTGGGAACGGAGACTGTAGTTATCTCAGTAATTCCAACACATGTAGACCGGTAAATATGAAAGAAGCAGACCTAAAATACACTTATTTGATTTATCATATTCAATAGAAGCAATGAAAGTCAGTCACCGCCGATTAAGTCTTCCAAAACATCCTTAAATCAATATTTTTGGTCAAATTACAGATTTATTTTGCAAATATCCGTGTAATAAGCAGGACAATGCGCAGGAACTTGGCCGTTATTGCAGAACAAACCCCTTCAATATGATTAAGACCCAAACCCGAGTGCATCACCCTGTCTGGAGATTATTTAGCCTTAAGTATCTGCAGGCGGCACATTATCCCCCTACTTAAAATACAACACATTGTTAAACATCAGCCAGGCCTTTTGTCTTCGATGAATTACAAGGAGCAGTGTGTAACAAGTCCAGCAAACTTTCCAGGCAGATTTGTGTGTTAGAACGTGATTTGTGTTTCCATTAATCATGTGATGAGCATTAGATTTACCCCAAGTCCACTGTCCGTCACTATTAATATTCTAAACCTATACACAAATCTGATGCCTTAAAGTACGTTCTATCAACTATGACAGATGCCCTTAAAACTGACTTTATGTATTTTGAATTATAACCACTATATCATGATAAATATGTAAAAAAAAAAAAAAAAAGTGCTGCCAGCCTTTACGTTTCTCTGCTAATTACTTGAGGATTCTACTTGGAATGCAGAACGTAAATTCACATTCGCACATACTGGACTGGTACGACCAATGTCCGACCAATACCTGATCAGTTAAAGCCTGTTAAAGCAGAAATGTTCACTTCGTCCATTAAATGCAGAATATGAACCTGTAAATATAGCACGGGTTAAGATTTAATCTTGTTAAGGTCATGCTGAAGTCGGTACATATTGCACAAATTACTGTTCTATCTTCTAGATTATAAAAGGGAAGTGGACTCTGTATGTGTGTCTGCGGCATCACACAGAATCTGGAAAGAGCTGACTGCTGCAGTTTGGCATATTTATGTATTTTTGGTCAAGGAACAGACTAGCCAAAACGGCAAGTGGATAGGACCAATATTTTGGGAGATATTAGTAATTTTGGAATACATTAGCCTTACAATAGCCTTGCCCAGAATCAAAGAATCATAGGATTGAAGTGGGTTACCTAGCAACAGATAAACAATAGGGCCACGTTTTCATGGTGTCAAATTTCCTGTCCAGAAACAGACATGCCAGCTGAGAGGTTATTCAACTGAAAAGACCAGTGGAATTTACCAAGAAAGTAAAGGAATGAACTGCATCGGAGGTAAGTTTATTATCTACCACATCCAGAACCTGTGCTTCCCCACGGGTCAACGCACTAGTTTGTGTCTTAATAGTATTTTTATATGTATATATATTTATTAACCCACCCCCCAAAGAGGAGGCAAGGGGTATTGTTCTTGGTTCAGTTTGTTTGTTAACATTTTAGCACCAAAACTGTTGGTTGAATTCATACCAAATTGGGTTTATAGACTGTCATTGACCCAGAATAGATGTGATTACATTTTGGGAAAAGTAGGTCAAAGTTCACTTTTTTTAATGAATTTTTAAATTTTTTTTCCACTTACTTATAATGGGTGAAATTTCTTTCTTTTTTTCTTTTTTCTAAACAATGGACAAATAATGAGCAAAATGTCTCTATGCTGACATCAGCACATGCATAGACATGATGACATCAGCCAGATCGATGCTAAAATAAGCTACAACACATGCGAGGGGCGGGGTTTGTTGTGCCCGGAACCAAATCATATTGATAATTTCTTTCCTGCTTCTCTGTATTATAGTTGAATGGAGCAACTGCAAAAACCAATAGTTTCCCCCTGGGATTAATAAAGTATTCTGATTCTGATCAAGGCAGTATTTTGGTTCCAAACATCCATCCCTAACATTTCGTTCTACTTTCAGTGAAGCATCTGAGGACATCTCCCACCGCTGGTTATTTACATCCAGTCACTGTCTTGTTTCTGGAACCTGTGCAGGCTGAGGTTATCAGTGCAACGCACAGCCAAAGCCGAGGCTGAAAACACTTCCCAGTACAGGAAAACGCCTGCAGCGTGCCAACCTGGTGAGCAGAGGGAGGGCGTGGCCTGCCCTTCGAGGCTGAGGTAACACTTGCACTAACCACCAGCTTGGTGTCAGCGAGAGGCCAGGCTCCGGCTCAGACGGCCTGCCTGAGTCCAGCCGGCTCGGCCCGGCTCCCTCTGGGTCCTTCCAGGAAGAGCCAGCGTGATTCAGAGCTTCCTGATCCAGGAGAGCGAGGTGCCTCCACTCCCCCCGACACACACAATGTGCCCACAAACACACACATGTACATCGCTCAGCCCACTCCCAGCAGACGGGGAGACAGCCAACTCCGCGCTGTACTTGGGCTTACATTGGGAGGAGGCCAAGTCAAACAATGTGTTGATAAAGTCCAGAGCAGAGCGGTGAGAGGAACACAGAGAATGAGGCTGAGCTGCAGCACACGAGGACAGAGCCTCACACAGGCAAAAACACTTAATGGATAATTCCACTTTATTACATCTCCAGTCTAATTTCCATGGCTTTGACCATAATTCACAGCAGAAACACAAACATGGGGTTAATTGCTAAGATCTGGGAATGCTATGACATCGATAAAAAAGAGTCCAAGGAAAAACAAGCAGTAAGCGGCCTATCACCAGAGAGGCCTCGAAGACCAGTGTTGGGAGTAAGGCATTACAAAAGTAATGCATTACAGTAACAGATTACTCTTTGCTGTAACACAGAAGTGTAAGGCATTACCAATCAATTTTCAGTACTATCTTACTTGGTACATGTTCAATACTGCACACTTTTAATTTAATTGCTCAAAAAACAAAACAAAAAAAAAAACAGTAAACCATGAGACCTTAACGAATCAACAACGCAGTAGGAAAGTTCTATTTCCTGCTGGTGTTTATCCAATGGGTGCAGACGGCAGAAGACAGTCCACTGTCCACGTGGACGTATGCTCATTACTAACCCTAACCCTGCTTTACAGAAGCTAGTTAGCATGATCCATGTGATTAGCAATGACAAGGTAAGCGAACGTTTCCATAGCGTTACTCTTGTTGGGGTTATTATTTGACTTTGGGGGGGGGTACTGCGAAAGAAATCCAATGATGTACCGAAATGTGTAAAGCAGGGTTTCTCAATTATCGCATTTAAGACGTGCATGCAAACAAGTCAGACGTTATTATAGCGGTGCGATTACTCCCAGTTATCGGATTCGTACGGTCGTGTAAATGCGCTCAGCGTCTAAACATCAGCCTCGGTTCCAACCTGTAGGCTCAACTCTTGCTACACCACATTTCCCTGAACTGATTTCGCCGAGTACCCACATCAACAGTCACCCCAGTGAGCACAACCGTATGACAGCGCAATCCAAGAAAATAACATCCCGAGCTTCAGCCGAGCATGTTCTTTTCAGCGTGTTCAGGGTCGGCTGTGGGTTTTCTGCGCTCCCTGAGCAGTTTAACTGGCTGTATTTTGGAGAGCCGAAGCCAGTAACGGACTTTTTTACAGGAGGTCTTTTTATCCCAGCCTCTTCTGATGGGCTCCAAGTACAAGGGGTGTCTCTCCCTCTCCCTTTCTTACTCTCTCTTTACCACATCCTATCATCTCGGGCTCTACTAATGCACCGAGCTTCAAGGGACTACCACCGACTCACACACGTATATGAACGCACACACACAGCTCAGTCAATTAGTCCTGGCCCAACCTTGCAGCTGAGAGATAAATGGTGTGGAGTCTCAGCAGGCTTTTGCGTGAAGCTGTGCTCCTTGTCCGCTGAATGTAGAACAGCTCTCTGGAGGCCGGCGAGCCCCTCCACCACGTAAAGAACGTGGCGAGTGCGCGGCTGAGGAGGGGCGCAAAGTGCTCAAGATTGTATTAAAATATGACCACGAGGCGCCCTCGAGTCCCTAATCAGAGACGAGGCAAGAGGAGGAGAAAGAAGAGGGAGGACCGGGGAAAAACAGCGACGTACAGGATTCCAGGTCATTCCACTTCCGCCTCGTTAACCACTGGCTTGTGCAGTCGAGCTGGAACCCGTCTGCTGCAAAAGATCTAATACAACCCAGCGACAGTTTCCAAGAAGCTGAAGCTACTCATCGATCCGAACGACTGCAGCCAACTGTAGGTCGCCATCATTCAGTGTGCCGATGCCTTTATCCACTGTTCCATCTACTAAAAAAAGACTTAACTACAGGTACTTAAACACATTCGGGTTTTTTCCTTTTAGTGCAGGGCTTGAATGCGGAAAAAAAAGGCATTTTGAGCACCAAAAGTCATGCAAAAATCAATGTGGAGATCAGCAAAACTACCAGAAATGACTTCTCTTGACAGATCCACTGATTGCAAGTGGTCCCTGGAGCACTTCAGCATGTTTACTTTTCAAGCTCTTTGTTTTTCAAAATGTTGCATGCATGTATGATAATAAAAATGGCCCAAAATTATGCTAAATCATTTTTTTTTTTTTTTTTTACTGCATTAAATGCGCTGCAAATACTCCAGGGTGCTCTTACTCCAGGGTGTCCCTACAGTCTGGACACAGGAAAATCTCATTAACGATTAACTTTTTTTTTACCCTTTCCACCATGGTGGTAAAAGATTAGCTGAATGACAATGTCCCTCACTGGATTGGAAGACGTGGTCATGTGGAGTGGTCTCCTCGTTCACCACACCACAGCCCCTTTGACTTCTTTTTCTGGGGTATGCTAAAGGAGGAGGTGTTCTCAATGAAAATCACAGCTGGAAAATATATGATTGAACGCATAAAGAGCGAAAAGGCTGAAATTAGGGCTGTCAAAATTAACATATTAACACAGATTAATCCATCATCATGATTAATCTGATTAAAAATGTTAACACAATTAACCCATCTGCAGCGTAGAATGACTCTGAACGTCGCTGCCAAAGCATCCGGGTCAGTTTGTGCAGTAGAGTTAGCATCGCGCATGAACAAATGGGCAGTTGATCCGGTAGTGACAGGCAGCAGAACCGACCCCTAAAGATGGAAGATGATAAACAGCACGTTGGCTCTGGATGGAAATATGAGGACAAAAAACACAAGACGGAACAGTCGACCAACATAAAGTATTATACACACTAAACACCGAAGCACTTCCAGCTTCAAATACCACATTAACGTAACGCAACGTTAGTCGGGGATTCTGCTAGTACTTCGGCTAACGTATTGCCCAGCTTGCGACAAATATATGAAGTGCATATATATATTCCCTTCTTTCTTGAGTCTGTTTGCTCATGCAAAATGAAACACAATATAGATTAAAAATAAATTATATTTAATCGTGATTAATCAAAATTAATCCACAGCAACCCTGTTAATCATTTGACAGCCCACAGCTAAAATCAATGGCAATGTGGAGTTCCCGTGAATCTTGCAAAGCACATCAACCTTTGGATCACAAATTATAGAAATGATATTGAGGATGTGATTTGTTAAAATTCAAATTGAATAAAATGTTGAAATTTTTACTTCTTGTGTCCAGACTTGAGGGACAACATGTAGAATCCAAACGGCACCAAAAAAAAAAAAAAAAAAACAGAAACCCTAAAACTGCAAAAACCCTCCACAAGTAAAGAAATATAGTCTAAGTTTTTGGATTCATTTTTCTGCTCATTTGAAGAGCCTTATGTCTTGTTGTAGTTTAATCTACAGCAGTGCACCACATTCTGTAAGATAATCATATACAGTCGCAGAAAAAATTATTAGACCATCAAAAGTACTCAGAAATAAAGGTTCTGCAATCCAGTCCTAACTCCTGTGTGGATCATGTGACTAAAACAGACAGAACAGAAAACATGGAATGAATCA
>JAPQRP010000013.1:29616411-29626696 GCA_037367295.1 Apogon hyalosoma
CAGCTCTGAAATTCAACTACTATGAGCTATTTTTGTTGGTATCATTATATTTGTCCAAACAAACGGACCTTTAGTTGAACCATGAACAAGAAGAAGTTGAAGAAAACAAGGATGGTTTGGTAACTTTTTTCTGCGACTGTAGGTCACATATGTACAACGTTAGAGCCCACGGAACACAAAACATGCAACCGTGACCCATCTGCACGTGAACAGGAAGGTGAGTGGAATGTTCATTTTTGTACTTTTTGGAATAACAGCAAAACACGGACTATCTAGTGCATGTAAATGACGAACACAAAGCCTGTGTCGACTGCATCTCTTACATGATCTTCCTTGTAAAATCACTCAACGTTGAACATCAGTCCAACTTTTATGTCTGCATCCACGTGATCACATGACGCCAATATCCAGCAGCATGTGACGATCCATCCCTCTCATATTTTGAGGCATGTGCATGTTTGAGATAAGACAGAAGGACATCTGATAAGTGTGTGACGTAACCTGATGAAAAAAAAAAAAAAAGCAGATAGACTGAGGAAACAAATGGACATTCTTGTACAACTGTTAAAGGAGTGATATTTTGCTTTTTTTTCTTTTAATTGAATTCTTCATTTTCCATCCTTTCCCTGTGGTCTCCGTAAACTGTAAATGCTCTGCTTGGCTCTGAATTCTTCATTCATTCAACTCCACAGCTCCATCTTCAACCCTATTTCTGAGGAATGACACCAGAAAGGTGCTTTGGAGCGCTGGCCCTTTAAATGCACAAGCCACTTTAGGCCCCGCCCCCTCTAGCTTTCTGTCCCGTCCAGCCGCCTGTGTTCGTTAATACAACCAACAACTGAACATTTTCGTTAATCGGCTCGAAGTTTGGACATATTTTCAGTTTTTACTCCAACCGCTGCTGCTGATAAACAATTATGTCGCACTCGGAGAAATGTTCGTCGGAAGTCTGGACCTAATATGTGCAAATGTCGTGACGTAACTCGTTTTAAAACTCACTCAGTTGCTCTGTCGCAGGAGATTAATGTGAACAACTGATGTGTGGTTTTGTTGCTGATATCACTTAGGCTGTCGTTTATTATATTCTGTTCATGTTTTCTTTTCTTATATTCCTCATTTAATAGGTCTTATTTTATTTTATCGTAATTGGGGATTTTTTTTCGTTCATTTGTTTGCTTTTTTCTGTCTTTCTGCCCAGTTTACTCCGTTCTCGTCATTGTTACCATTATAATTATCACCATGTTTTTTTAATTATTTGTTAAAAAAAAAAAAAAGTTGTGGAAGGATTTTGATGAAATTTTCAGGAAATGTTGATACTGGCACAAGAAACAAACGATTCAGTTTTGGTGGTGATCCAGATCAGTGTCTGGATCCAGGGATTTTTTTGAAGGCTTCTTTATCATTGTGAGATAGGGCCGGTTTCAACATATGCACGTAGAACTGCACAAAATAGATAATATTCATGTGAATCCAATGCTATGTATACGTTTTCAAGGTCCAGGAATTCATTTTAGGAGTAAATTAATCATGGCGGGCAGAGGTCTGCGCTCTCCGAGTGCTTTTCTAGTGTGGTTGATATTTTCTTGCGAGGGTCTTCACCACCTTCTACTTCCTTGTTCTCCCCCCTCGGTTCAGCATCAGAATGTGGTTCAACAGAACTCCATAATAAAGACAGCAGAAAATCAAGGGGAGCCTCATATACTTTATGAAGTTTTATTCTGAACTTTAAAGCACTTTGTGATTTTATCTGTGAAAAGTGCTGCATAAATAAAACATTCTTTATTTAATTACTTAAGTCCTCGTTGGCAAAGCAAATTTGTTCGGCAACAAAAGGCAGCCAGACTACCGTTCTGCTGTTATGATGCCGGACAAGACAAGTTCTAACTAGTTATGAAACGTAACGAATTAAGCAGGAATTCAAACAGGTTGTAGAAATCCACTTGTTTTTTTTTGCCCAAAATCAATCTAAAGATAGCTTTGCAGCACCTGGAGGGTTCAAATTCAAACTTTTCGAACTATCAGGGTCCAAATACACAAATAAATGAACCAAAGACTAAGAAAAGTGGGTTTAGATAAATATGAGCCCTTTAAATATGATAATGAGAAAACCCTAATTTAGCCGTTTCAGTATATTATTGGATTTCTTTCACAGTGCCCCCCCCCCAAAAGAAAAAATAAAATAAAATAAAATAATAACCCCCCCAATACAAGAGATAGGAGAGCCTTAGGACACATACATGTGCACTCCTAAGTACATTTGGCGCTGCAAATTAATACAATTATACGTTTATAACATTATTCATGAGATTCGCTGGCCTCAGACTGTTGGCTTGTTTTCTGTTTTGTGTTCCGTTTTCTGATATTTGGTTTTACTGAGCTGACGTCCTTCTGCTTACACGGACGTACCGAATCCGCATACTGCTGCTAGCTTTGCGTAGCATTACCGTGGCAACACAGACGGAACTGAGGCTTTGAATTCCAGCAGATTATTTTTTTTTTTTATTACTCAAATCAAGAAAATCTGGTCAAATTTAAGAACATTGAACTCGGGTGCTTGGGTAAATCTGCCTTCGCTTCACCTACGCCGACGCCAGAGAAACATTTTATCTACAGACCAGAACAGAAGTCAGCTGACAGATTAGTCGATTTCATGTACGGAAAACAGAAAGGCTCGACATGTGCAAAGTTGTTGATGTAGACGTCCGACATCAACGCTCGATGCCGCGCCGACGTGATAAATCAGGAATTGTTTACAGTAAATATTCCATCGATCCACTAATTGATTAAATGATTTATCACCCCAGCGCTGACATACACTGAATGGAGGCTCGGCAATCTTTGCTCAACAAAGGGCCATCTGTTACAGTTCAGTGTCTCCACTCCAGCACCAATCAAAGCGCCATTTTATCAACAGCGTGAACATCAAAAGAGGCTCATAAAAACCATTAATATGAATATAATGTCATCAGCTTTATCTACACAGCGCTGGAACTGCTGTTTAGTATCAGCACATCGCTTGATAGGCCGTTTAAATGCATCAAGTCTATGGATGCGAGCGAAGGGGGATACGTCAGAGGTTTTCCTCCCAGGCCCCGGCAGCAACGTTGTGCGAGTTACTTCCAAACTGTAATCCATTACACGTTACTGTTACTGTTATTTAACCCATACAGACCCAAACATGCACTAGTGACCAAAACCATTTACTGATCTAAACTGTTTAATCCACTAATCCTATTTAAACATGTAAATAATTGGTGTAAAATACAGTTATTCGTCTTTTCATGGTCATCAGATATGACCCATTTGGACGTTCAGAGGCTCTGTAGTTACTGTGGAAACACTGTCATCTTCTGGAACACCGATTCACCAGTAAAACCCATGGAGTCGGATCAATGACAGTGGATGGAGACACTGGGTTTATGTTCAGTTCATGAGAGATTTTACTGAAAAAGTCACTTTTTTCCTCAGTTTTCTCTGTTTTGATACAATAACATTTGAATTAACTCAGAGTTTTAATGAACATCTACATGATTAGTGAACGAAATCCAGGAAATTAATAGATTTTCCCTGAAAAAAGCTCAATTCAGAGGATAATACGATGATAAATGGTAATAAATGACTTGGGCATGGTCAAATGTAAAGAAAAAAAAATCTGTTTTAATATAATAATCTTTGAATTTACTCTGAGCTATGTGACCAGTAAATACAGGAATATACACAATTTTCACCAAAAAAAGGACCTGTGTAATATTATACTAAATGGAAATAAATCCCTTAAAAGAAGTTATGAGAAAGTAGGTGGAGACATTTCGTTTATGTTCAGTTAATGATGGATTTTTCTGAAAAAGTCCTCTTTTTCATCAGTTTTCTGTTTTTTATATAGTACTCCTCAACTTTACTCTTAACTTTTATAAACATCTACATGATCAGTGAATTAAACATAGGAAAATACATGATTTACACTGAAAAAATGCTAAATAAATAAGATAATATTGCAATAAATAGTGATAAATCATTTAAAAAGGTTAAATAGAGAGAAAAGTTAATTTGGGAACTGACACAAAAGTAGCACTGGGTCTTTATGAGTTAATAAATCCATAATCATTTACCACATTTACACAAATGTGGAAACACCGTCATCTTCTACAACATCGATTCAGCAGTAAAACCCATGGAGTTGGATCAGTGACAGTGGATGGACACACTGGGTTTATGTTCAGGTAATGAGAGATTTTGCTGAAAAGTCACTTTTTTCTTCAGTTTTCTCTGTTTTTAATATAATAACCCTCAATTATGAACATCTACATGATCAGTAACACGCAACTCCCAACACTGGTCATAGGCCGCTTACTGCTGGTTTTTCCTTGGACTCCTTTTTATCGATGTCACAGCATTCCCAGATCTTACTGCAGCTGCAGTAACCAGAGGCAATGAAGTCGCTTCTGTGTTTGTTGCTGCTTTGGCCATAATGCGGCTGCGCGGAGCTCCGCTTCCCACAACGCACGTCACGACAAATTTCCGAAAATACCCGACCTACCGGCTCTGTTTGTCAACAAATGGACTGTTTATGGTGGAGCACACTTCGAAACTGTTCATCGTGAGTGAAGAGATTCAGGTGAGTAATTACGAAAAGACTCAGGGATTCGTGATAATTAGGCAATGACTCAGATTTTACAGATCTGATGAAAATTTGGTGACCAAAGTCATACGCAGCTGTAATTAATTCTCTGCAATGGGGGCACGAAGGGGATTTGAAGTAATATGGTAAAAAAATGCTGTAGGAAAACATGTCCTACCCCACCTTTAAGTGTTTTTGACTGTGTGAGACTCGGATGGATGGATGGACGGATGGACGGACGGACGGAAGTTCAGATGATGGAAGGAGGAAGGTAGATAGAAAGGAAGGTTGGAAGGAAGGAACAATGGATGGATGGATGGATGGATGGATGGATAGAACGATAGATCAAACGAACGAACGGACGAACGATCAATCGACTGAGTATTCGGCAGCTTTACATACAGCAAAAGACAAAAAACAGACAGACCAGACCAAAACAAAACAGGTGGGTTAGTAATAGTTACCAGGTTGACATCCAGGTTAGTGCATATAATCTAAAAAACCTGCTGAAGAACTTACTCTAAGAAAACTTTCTGTACAATACTGTAAACAAAGACTTCCGACTGTATTTACACATTTCAGGGCACCGTGATTTAAAGTGAAACTGTGATATCAAGGGCCGCACATGACTGCGTTACAGCAAAAAAGGACTCAGTTACTGTAATGCATTACTTTTGTACAACGGGTTACTCCCAACACTGACAGAAACATCACTGAACGCAACGGGGGAGAAAATACCATGAAATAGGGATCACGAATCATGGGATTTCATCCACTCTGAAGACACACTGACCACCTCAGGGGTTTGGGTCAGTGGCGCTCTGACACAGTAGCTACAAACAAATACTCAGTTCTTACACTTTCCAAAAATCCCCTAAGCGCAGACATCTTTGCTGTTTTTTTTTGTTTACAATCTTGCAGGAAAAAAAAAAAAAACCCAAAAAAAAAAAAACGTCAGAGAACTTTTTTCCCTCTTAATCAGGCTACAAGAATAGCCGCTGGCCTCCGTTTCAACTTAGCGGGTCACGGGGGTCAGCACGCCTTTTAAAGAAGAGAAAAGCCGTTGTCAGAGCTGAGGTTTCTCTGCTGCCTGCCACAAAATGCCTCCTGACACAAAGCCCTCGCACTCCTATCAGCGCACTCCCACAGCATCGCAAACAAATGTGACCTCCTTTTTTTCCTCCCACTGCTAAAAAAAATCAAGAAAAAACTGAACTCACCTCTACCTTGCCAACTGGAATGAAATAAATAAATGAAAACAATGTGCTCTGCAACTCTGCCAGACCACGAATTCAGGCGGTTTTTTTTCCCTCTCTCTCTCTCGCGTTCTCTCTCTCTCTCTCGCTGCTTTTTTTCCTCTCTCCGCTAACTTCTGCTTGAGATAGTTTCCATGTTAAGGTGACGGCTTCAACTTTACACAGAGTTGTGTTCAAGGCCTGGGGGAAAATGCTATTCACTGTTTATCTTTGGCTGGCTGGTCTGAGCCAAGGCCTCTGAAACACTGCAGAAACCTGATACAGAAAAAAGAAAAACTGAAGGGAAAGGAAAAAAAAAAAAAGAGTAAGCGTTGCCATGTCTTTGAACATGAAAAATCACAGTTATACATGTCTGAGGTGATTAGCTGATCGCATTTTCAGAGATGAATATGCGTGGGAGATATTTCCTGTTCGTAAGCAGAAAAACACTACGTTAAAACGATACTCAGTAGGAACTTTTTTTTTTTTTTAATACATATATTTGTTTTTCGCAGTTATTCAACTAAACAGCCAACAGACTAATGACTAAAGATGTAATTAAGTGCACTATGAGCTACACGCTGCTACTCGAAAACAAACTTGGACAAAGTTTCTGGCTGAAATGTTGGCCACCACTGTGTACAGATGGCTGATGCATGGAAAAAAAAAACAAAAACAAATTAAGGACCCTTAAGGTGTTTCTTCAGCAAAAATGCCAAAAATACATTTGTTTCACTCCGACATGATATCCAACTAACTTTATATGCACAAAACACTCACCCTTATTATAATTAAAAAAGAGAGACCATATTCTTACTGACATACACTGCTAATAAAAACCAATGCGTCATTAATATTCCAGTTTACGTGCAGCTGTGCATACTATAATAAAAAAGCAAAGAGTTTAAGGTGAATAAAAAAACACCCTCTTTCCTCTTTCTGTTTGCATTGTGGTGTTTGCGTATTTCCAAAAACCTGCTGTTATTCAGGTCTTTCAACAAGAAACTGGTCGTTCTGACTAGAAACATGGCCTTTTCGTTTGATGGTGCATCTCTACCTCAACCATAAAAATGTCCGAAGAATGGAAATGTATATGTACAGGTCATGTGTCGCATGCTGGGGGGGGGGGCAATATGGCATAAAATTGAATGTCACGTTTTTTTTTCCTCTTATTCTGATAACAGTATTTTATCATGGTATTAAATCATGACAGGGAGCGGCCTTCTGAAAACATGATGATAGCTCTGTTTGCTCTAGTTTTAATATGAGAGGGTGTACCTTAGCAGAGAATCTTTGTTCGTTGCGTAGGAAACTATGGCTGAATCCCAATTCACCCCTTGGCCCCTCCCCCTTACCCCTCCGTTTTGCACGTACATGCGAAGGGGTAGTGTTGTCCCGATTGTCGATTAGACGGAAGGGAAGGGCTCTCGAAACGGAGATTTTCCAGGACCACACTACGAACGGAGGGGTAGGAGAAATTTCCCGTACGTAATTATCGGCAAGGTGGAGGTAAGCGCAGCAAAAAAGTGCAGCAGCGTGAAGAAAGAAACACACAAATGTACGGATTTTCTTCGTCAACAACTCGACCGTTTCGTGCCGTTTCAGTGTGTTATGGATCGCATTTCTACGGTTTATAGTTGACAGCCGCAAACAGATGACCAAAGCCCGTGGAACAGAGGCGGTTACAGCTCCTGACGGCGTGGGGAATATTTTCGGAAGCAAAGTTGTCGTATCTATTAATAGCGGCGTCGATGACGTAACAGGTCTGGAAGGGTTGAACCATTTCACAGGGGAATGTGTCAACCCGTAGCCCTTACAGCTCCGTTTCAAGGGGTAGTGCCAAGTGCAAGGGCCGAAGGGGAGGGCTAAGGGCTGAACTGGGATAGGGCCAATCTATTTACTGGGTTAGGACGAGGAAATAAACTGGACTTGCATACAGTACCTTTAGAGGAGTAACCTGCCCTTTTCTAGCTGTGACTTGACCTTGGGGGGGGTTAAATAAATTGCTGGTATTAACTCCTTTGGCTGACACGGCGCGAAGGCAAATCTAGCAAAAAACAGTGTTTTGTGCTGTATCCGATACCTTGAACCAGTTCCACATAACGGAGGCAGCAGTCCGGCTTCCTTTTTCCGGCCCGTCATTCCATCGGGCTCAGAAGTTTCGTTCATATTTGTATTGACTGATGCTCGTTTCCTTACATTTGCTGTTGTGATGCTAAGCTAACAACACTTTCGAACATGCGCGCCTGCCACCCGCCTCTCTGAAACATGTCATTCACCCATCAGCCACCTTTCGTCTTACAGCGTACGCGCATTAATTTTACGAAAGGGTGCAGCGGAAGTAAACCGCTGATACAACAGGAAGGATTAATTCTCCATTGTGTACAAACTGAATCTAACGTTTGTTTAACATGCGTTTATCATTACGGTATTGCAAAACCCATATGGTGGCAGCATATGACACCGGTGACGACGCCCACCACAATCGCACGCTGTGGTAAAAACTCCAAATGAGATACGCGTCCTGAATGCACCGTAAACGTGTCCGAAGAAGGATCTTATTCCGTGCGTCAAAGATCTAAACAGCTGCTGGTGACTACAAGCACCTGCTGATCTAAAATGTTTAATAGCCTCTGATCCACTAATCCCACCAATGCAGGTAAATAATTCATGGAAAATGCAGTTTCTCAGCTTTTCAGCAGCATAAGATTTGCCTTTTGTGGACGTTCATAGACTCTGTACTGAACCCGGAAACACAATCATCTTCTATACGAATGAATGAATGAATAAATGATTTGTCATACACTTTCGTGCCCAGCCCATTTAATAATGATGAGATGACACTTTTATTCCACCTCGCCTGAGGTCTGGCTTTTAAAACTACCCGTTTTCTTACTAAATATGTGTTTCAGTGCTTTTTAAATTTTCACTCTTACGGAACGAAATGACTCCCACCCTTTGTAAATTAACTTGCATCAATTATATTTATTCTATTTACTGGATCTTGGAGGGAAGGGTGCCATATATGAACTAGGTGTAATACTTATACTGACTTTAAGATTTTGTGACTGAGTTGTTTTGCGATTGTACGTGTCTGAATGTGAATGCAGCCCCGTGTAGCACTGTCGTCCAAAACAAATTTCCCACACGGGACAATAAAGTTTATCCTGATCCTGATATAGGCTGATAAGACACTATTGACTCCAAAACAGGAAGATCACCAGCGTAAAAAGCATAAACTCATCCCAATAACAATTACATCAAACAAGGTCTACAGCCTCCTTTGTCTTAGTTTCCATGCCTTCCCCAAAAATCTTGCTAAACTATATATTTCATTTTCAAATAACCAACTCAACATATCCCCATCAGGCGTCCAAAACACATCGGCCTTTTACATTGAATTTCCTCAAACATAGCAGTTCTGACATCATTATATAAAGGGCAATAAAACGCCAAAAATGTCATTCATCCTCGACAACCCTTAAATCACACAAAACACATAACCGGTCTATAACATTGATTCACTATGTATGTTTGACACATAAGTTGCTGTATACACTCATTTTTTTATTTGTTAAACGGTATATTTGGCTGAAAAAAATCCCCGTTTTATCCTTTTTCTCTATCTTAACATAATAACCTTGAACTGACTGGGCTTTTATGAACATGATCAGTAAATTTAATACAGGAAAATTCCTATGTCTCATTGAAAAATGTAAAATGCAGTGAATAATATTATAATAAATGGTGATAAATCACTTCGGAATGGTTAAATGTAGTGGAAAAAGTCATTTAGAAGTCACTACAAAAATAGGCTGAAGTCTTTAAGGGTTAATTGGAAAATTCTACATTTGGATTAAGTTAGAGCTGGGAAATAAATTAATTTAATTCAATTAATCAAGGTTTTCCTTGCTGAGAATCATGAAAAATGCCAAAATAGAGACCGATTCCTCTCGAGATCTTTTTTGTTCGACAAATGTTCCAAATGCAGCTTGTTTGCTTCTTGTAATATTTAACTTGTGAATTATTGTGAATTCTCCAGTCATACATCATACATGGATTTAGTAAAGAAAGAGCAGTTGTGATTGACGTTTTCTCTTCAGTTCCTTTAGGCAGAAAATCACTTTAAATAGTCCTTTATATGAATAAAATAAATACATCATGATTTAACTTTGTGGTCATATTACAAACCTCCTGTAGTCGATCTGTGTACAAATGCACAAAGCTGATCTTAACCCATAAAGACCCACTGCTATGATTGTGGCCGTTCCAAAATATTTGTTTCTCTATATTTAACTGGTTTTAAGTGATTTCTCACCATTTATGATCACATTATCCTCTATTTTTTTTTTTTTTCAGTGAACATCAGCTATTTTCTTATATTTCATTTACTGATCATGTAAATATTCATAAAAGCTCAAAGTTGATGTTT
>JAPQRP010000013.1:29643924-29656757 GCA_037367295.1 Apogon hyalosoma
ATGTTTTCTTTTCTGTCTGTTTTAGTCACATGATCCACACAGGAGTTAGGACTGGATTGCATAACCATTGTTTTTGACGACTTTTGATGGTTTAATACTTTTTTCTGCGACTATATTGATATATGGAACTTCAGGACATGACCGTTTTATCATTGTAGAGTGAGTGAGTTGTTTGGGGAGTGTTATGTATGGTTTACTTCAAATAAAATTAAAAGAAGATTTTATCAAATAATTGATTTTTCATGCGCTCAGTCAGACTCAATGATCAATCTACCAAGTAGCAGCAATAGAGGCTGTGATATGTTTACTGTGTGCAACGAAAAAAGAGTTTTATAAGACAGACAAATGAGAAAGTTACAGCCTTAAGACCACAAATGTCAAGTCTGTCATAGAGGCAAAGTAAGACACTTTCAGTTTCATGTTGTCATTCTTACCCAAAACAAACCTAAAAGCTGTGCTCATTCAACATTGTGACCACTGACAGGAGAAGTGATGAAAATATTGATTATTTCATTCCAATTTCACCTTTCACTGGGCAGGATATAATAGGCCGCAAGTGAACATTTAGAACTCGATGCTGACGTGTTGGAGGCTGTAAAATGAGCAACATAAGGACCTCAAGTGACTTTGACCAGGCTCGTACTGTAATTGGGTCAGAGCATGTCCACAGCTGCAGGTTTTGTTGGGTGTTCCTGGTCTGCAGTGGTTAGGACCGACCAAAAATGGACTAAGGAAGAACATCACCAGTCATCTGTGGGAGGTTTTGGACAAACGCGTCCGATCCTTGGAAGCCCACCTCTCCACTTCCAGGACTTCAGGGATCTGCTGCTAACGTCTTGGTCCAGATACCACACACACCTTCAGAGGTCTGGTGGAGTCTAGTCTAGTCATGTTTTTGAGGAAAAAAGAGGACCTACGCAATATTAGACAGGTGGTAACAACAGTCTACTCCCACAGGTGCTGGATCGGTTGAGATCTGGTAGTTCTTTAGAAACTTTTGGCAGGTACTAAACACTTTACATTGGGAATGAACAAGATCTGGAGATGCTCTGACCCATCACGGTTTCTCAGAGTTGCTCAGATCCTTAGTTTTGTCCATTTTGCTGTTTCTAACATCAACTTCCAGGTCTACATGTTCACTTACTGCCTAATATATCCACCCACTGACTGGTCCCATTGGAATGAGAGCCGACTTTACCCGTCACGAGTCTGAACGTTATGTGATTGCGACTGGTACGCGTTCTACTCAACACTGATCTTCACCTGGTATTTGAGCCGACTGATGGGTTTCCATTCGTGTCCGACCAGCTGCAGAGGTACTGTAGTCCCGTAGTGTTTCTGCTTCGCCGTTGGTCTTCGCTCAACAACAGTCGAGCTCAAGAGGTTCCCTGTGAAAAAACATAAACGCCACATGAGAATAAACACACAACTTCAAAGTCTTACCCCATTTTTACAAACGTCACAGCACCTTAAAACCAGATCTGGTCCATCTTTGTGGACGTAAACAATGGGGGACACGTGTAAACTGATTATCTGTGAACATCGCTGATAATGAAATCCGCTCCACGATTTAGGGCGTGAGTCTGGCGCTCATTAACAGCATCATAACACAACCTGGCAGTACAGCTGCTGTGTTATACACACTGGAAACAAAACCCTAGTATTTATATTTCGAAAGCTTTAGTGTCCCATGGCAGGCAAACAAAAAGTCTTTGGATGTTTTGGTTTTTATAGCTATTAATTCTACACTGACAAAACACCATCTCCCAAATGCTGTTGCTATCCAGAACATGTGTTTACCACCTTTTACGCAACATCAGTAAAGTAGAGCTTGTCTCCTTGGTCATGAAAATGCACAAACCTGGCACATTTCTGCAAACCACAGATATGATGTTCTGCATATATATGTGGACGGACGGACGGACGGACGGACGGACGGACGGACGGACGGACAGACAGACAGACAGACAGACAGACAGACAGACAGACAGACAGACAGACGACAGACAGACAGACAGACAGACAGATAGATAGATAGGGGCTGTCAAAACTAACACATTAACGTGGATTAATCCATCATCATTATTAATATGATTAAAAATTTTAACACAATTATTCCATCTGCAGCGCAAAATGACTGAACGTCTCTGCCAACGCATTTGGGGCAATTTGTTCAAGTAGAGTTACCGTCGCGCATGACGCTAAACAGCACTTTAGCCTCTCAGTGGGAACTTTGAGTAAAAAAATCAGAAAAGACGGAACAGTTGTTTCAAGTTGTTTTGTCGAAACTGTTGACGGCGTTTAATCGACACGTTAAAGGAGTGATATTTTGCCTTTTTAAGTTGAATTCTTCATTTTCCAACATTCCCCTGTGGTCTCCATAAACTGTAAATGCTCTGCTTGGCTCTGAATTCTTCATTCATTCAACTCCACAGCTCCATCTTCAACCCTATTTCTGACTAATGACACCAGAAAGGTGCTTTGGAGTGCTGGCCCTTTAAATGCACATGACCCCGCCCCCTCCAGGTTGTTCGCTGTGCTGCTCTGTCCCGTTCAATCACTTGTGTTCGTTAATACAACCAACAACTGAACATTTCAGGTCATCGGCTCAAAGTTCGGACATATTTTCAGTTTTTACTACAACCGCTGCTGCTGAAAAACAATTATGTCACACTCGGAGAAATGTTCGTCGGAAGTCTGGACCTTTTATGTGCAAATGTCGTAACTAGTTATAAAACAGAACAAATTAAGAAGGAACTGAAACACATTGTAGAAATCCACTTGATTGTTGCCAAAATGAATCTAAAGATAGCTTTGCAGCACGTGGAGGGTTCAAATTCAAACTGTATTAGGATCCAAATACACAAAGAAATGAACCACAGACTCAGAAAAGTGGGTTTAGATCAATACGAGCCCTTTAAGTGCATACTTATATTTCCTTCGTTCTTGAATCTCTTTCCTCATGCAAAATGAAACGCAATTAATAGATTAGATTAAAAATGAATGATAAAAATTTGAATCGTTCAACAGCACTAGTTTATATATGAATATCCTGGTGTGCATCTGGACTCGTCATGGAAAACGGGTGTTCTCCATCGAAAGGAAAGACTCAGCTGTTTTTCTTAAAGAGCTTCAGGTCTTTTGACATCTGCACTAAGATACTGTATATTTTACCAGCCAGCGGTGGCAGGTGCGTTGCTGTATGATCCAATCTGCTGGGGAGGCAAAAACAGAACCAACAAAACAACAGAAGCACAAAACAACTCCACAAACTGGTAAAGAAGGCTGGTTTGGTGTTTGGAGGTAAGCTGGGAACTGCGGTGGAGGGACGAAAGCTGAACCAGGTGGAAGACTTGTCGGACGATCCAGATCATTCCCTTCGACACATTTTCACCGACAAGAGAAGCAGCAGCAGTTGAAGACCCAGTCCGTTAACCTGCAGGACTGAGGGTCCTTCATCCCCATCACATTAGAACAGAAGGTAGACTGGAGACTCAGCTAAACATGGACTATTGAGTAAATAATACACTGATTACATGGACTTTTTATTTTTATTTCCTTCCTTGAACTGAGGGACACATGAATTTCCCCTGAGAATTAACCATTTGTATCTGAATCAGGTAAACAGGAGGTGACTGAGGGCGCTGGGCCAAGAAGACGTCATGGTTTCATATAAATATTAATATATACCCCATTAGCAATTTGTAAATTGCATCTTTATGGATTCTTTTTTTAATCAAACCCTTGTGTCTTTACAAACCCCTAAAACCAAACACTTTCTGTAACTTAACGCATCAGCACTTTTAAAAATTCTGTTCTGATCTAAACTGTTTAATACCTGTTGATCCACTAATTCTATCAATACATGTCAATAATTGGTGTAAAATGCAGTTTGTCATCATTTCGTGGTCATCAGATATGACCCATTTGGACGTTCAGAGGCTCCGTAGTTACCGTGGAAACACCGTCATCTTCTGCAACATTGATTCGCCAGTAAAACCCATGGAGTTGGATCAACGACAGTGGACGGACACGCTTGTTTTTAATGTTTATTTGCTGAAAAAGTCCCTTTTTCTTCAGTTTTCTCTGTTTGATATAATAAGCTTTGAATTTACTTTAAGTTTTCATAAACATCTCAATTAAATATAGGAAAGTGCATGATTTACAGTGAAAAACGCAAAGTAATATTATAATAAATCACTCGAGAAAGGTTAAATAGAGACAAAAAATTATTTGGAAACTGCCACAAAAGTAGCACTGGGTCTTTATAGGTTAAGCTGATAGTTATACATAGATTTAGCAGCCAAACAAAACAGGTTCTCAGCAGTGCCAGATGTATAATAATTATCATATTCAAAGAACTGTTTGGCCTTCTTTCAGTGTATGATCAATAAACCCAAACATATAATCATTTGCTCATTTTATAATCCTTAATTCAAGGTTTTTCCAAGGTTTCTGGGAGCTTCGGGGGTCCTCCTCTAAGAAAAGGTGATGTTATCTAACTCATTTTGACATAATTTAAGACTTTAACAGTGTTTTCCCTCAGTTTGTGCGAGACATGAGCGCACAGGTGGGTCTTCCAGCAGAAAAACTACACATTTTTCAATAAAAAATTAAATCATACCACTTAATAAGTTATTGCTACCATATCTTGACAAAATTAAAAGGCTGGGCATAATAAATAAACACCACCCAAAAAGCTTAAAACCAAAGTCCTAAACAGGTCCAGCAACCATTTAATGTGGTTTCAGTGGTGCCCAAAATGGCATGCCAGGAAAAACCGTGGGATTAAACAGTCTTAAATCATAAACTCTCTCATTTTAATTCATGTCCAGACACAATTAGCACAGTAAATTTAGATCTACGTCTGTATTTATGCATCGCTTGACGTCTTTCCAACCAGTAATGCTTGTGGCGATGATGAATGTGACTCATAAACCTGCTGTTTCCTAATCAAAACATTTTAGGTATTTTATATTTACTACTGTAATTTACAAGCCAACGGTATATGCATCTACCCAGCGCATGAAGATCCCAGTAATTTAAAGCCTCTTGCAAAAATGGGAACGATTTACATGTTATGATTTATGTCTTTATGGCATAAACAGTTAATATACACATATATAGAAATGTGTTTTTGGATCAGAAACAATGAGATTATACGCCACGTATCTGCGTTTTACAGAAACATACAATATCCATAACCACCCACTATACCCCCCAAGCTACCGCTGCACAAATCCCTGACAGTTTTTCAAGAATGGAGACTTTTGAGCGGCTTGTTGTGCTGCAGCGATAACTACTAACGCCGGGATAGTGACCAGGATGCAGTGCAGGGATTAGACTTAGCTTTGGGGCATTGTTCCCAGTCGGCTTTTATCTCCTCTCTCTGTGTTGTGACAGGGTGTTAACTGAGCCACTACACCACCACACTTCTTGGAGCGCAGTCATTTAAGAGCATATACATCCTCAAATCCAATATGGACCTCCCTCGCATGCCAGGAAGAGACCCAGCGGCACAATAATGGCCGCTATCCCGAGCAGCCTACCACTTTAAGTCGTTATGAAGGTAGCAATATTTGTAAAAAGTACCCCATGAACACACAGAGGGACTTGGAATCCAATACTGAGCCACTGGAGGACCTCGCTAACATAGTTCCGACAGTAATCAGCTTCCCGCAGTGGAGAAGCTATTTTTCAGCTTGGGTCTCTTACTAAAACAGCAGGGGTTGTTAGCACCATTTGTTTCAGGGCAAACATCCTAAATCAAATGTTTGCTCGTGTTTTTTTCTTTTTTTTCTTCTTCCACTGGCGCTTCTTCGAGCATTTCCAAACAGCAGGGAAACAGATTTTCGTTTGGGCGTGATGTCAGTCGGACTTGCGCGTGTGGTCTCGCCATAAATTATTGAGCGTATTGAACTATAAAACTTTGTTCTTCCTTAATTTGGAGTCGGATTTCAAGCGCAAAAAAACAACAAAAAAAAAAACCACACACTCGTGGGTACACAGCTGTCACTGCGCAGAATATCCCAACCAGAAGACATGATTTTAGACTTCAAACCTTGCATCTCTTCTGCCTCTTGATCCATGACTCACTGGGCTAAATTGCTGAGTCTGCTTATTATCCGGTATTAATAACCCGGGTCAGGCGCAGTGCTCCCCAGCTGAGCTTTGTTCTGGTTCTCCTCTGAGGAAACCAACACTCTGGAGTTCATCACAGAACCGCTGCAGCCGATAGCGGCGAGCCAGAGGTGACCAGCTCAGCAGTCCTCGCCCAGCTTCGGCCTGATGATGAGAAGCAGGCGTCGGCAAGGACGGAACGGCATCACGCGCACACGTACACAAACGCACAACGCACGCACCAGCGGCAACAGCAGGAGAAGCATCGTACACTCATTAGTCCTAGAAAACCACACTGTCTGGGGGAGGTGGGCATGCTGAGTAAGGGAACACATGACAAGCTTTGAGAAAAAGCACGGATGTATAAACACAACCTCTGAAGGGGAAAACAGGGAGAAGATTTGAAAGGGAAAGCTCAAGTCCGTGAAGTGACAGAAGTGTTCAGATCCGTGAGTAAAAGTACTAAAACTGTACAGGTTCTGCACTCCAAACCAAGCATTATCAATAAATGTTCTTCATGTACTGCTGCCAAATATTGATTTTCTTTTAAAAGCCACATAGACAACATGGACTTTTTATTTTTATTTCTTTCCTGGAACTGAGGGACACATGACTTTCCCCTGAGGATTAACCACCTGTATCTGAATCAGGTAAACAGGAGGTGACTGAAGGTACTGGGCGTAGAAGACGTCATGGTTTAATGTAAATATGAATGCATACCCCATTAGTCATTTGTAAATCGCATCTTTATGGACTCTTTTTGGGTTAAACCAAACCTTTGTGTATTTACAAACCCCTAACCAACCATTTTCTGAACCTTAACACATCAGTATTTTCAAAAATTCTGTTAAGCTGCTAGTTATACATTGAGTTCGCAGTCAAACTAAAGATGTTCTCAGCGTTGCCAGATGGACAATAATTAGGGGTGCAACAGTACAGCTAGCCTCAGTTTTTGGGCCATGGTTTCATTTCGGTTTCGGTAGGTGTTTTGTGCATAAAGAACTAGATTAGATTTTTATTTTGCTTGTCGGTAAAAACTGAATTTCACAGTAGGAACAAATTCGATCACTGTACTGAATAAAATAACATTTTCTGTACTGAACGATATAACACTGAATAACATAACACTCTCTTATTCCTTGAGTACTTGTACACAGTAGTATAAACTATGTAGAAAAACTTCAAACATACAAAATGGAAACAAAAAACACTTGGAAAAAAAATGTTTAAGTGGTTCCTAGCCTTGACTACTGGTACATGAGGTAACTGATTTCAGAAGAAAACGGGGGGAGGGGTAATAGTTTGTATGATGGGGGGGTCTCCGTAAGTACCGCGATGAACCTTACCCCTCCCTCTCTCTCTCTCTCTCTCTCTCTCTCTCTCTCTCTTTCTCTCTCTCTCTCTCTCCATGTGAGCTATAACTGTTTCAAGTGAAAGTTGTAAAGCAGTATATAAAGCGAAACGCTAAAACAACTGCAAAACCGAAAATCCGTGGTCCATAAGCGTGGACTGTCCCATGCAGGGCGGAACGAACGGTGTGGTATTTTCCCCGAGTACCGCTGCCTCCCTAACAACAATTATCATATTCAAAACACTGTTTTGCCCTCTTTCCGTGTATGATCAATAACACGAACTGTATGATCATTTGTTCTTTTTGTAAGACAAAAGTAGTCAAACAGTGTCTTATTTTAGTCAAAAGGCTTCGTGGTCCAGACTTCAAGAACAAACAAACTAGAGTTTGATTACACAGGGCTGCTGTGAATGCAAGAGGGTATAATAAACAAAAACAAAATAAGCAAACAGACATTTACGTCAATATGGGCCAACAATTTTGCAACTGGTAAATACAACTTTGTGCTGGCAGAGCAGATCCTGGAGCCCTAGAGCTGTGGATTCAAGGTCCAGGATAACGTCTATGATAGCCTGGACCACGAAAACACACATATTTTACACTGCGATGGATTTAAAGGGGTTGAAACTGAGAAAAAGGCAGCATGTCTGTATCTATACGGATTAAAAATCTTTTTTCTTGTGGCCAAGTGTAGATGTAACAGGGTCAATTATTTTACAGTAATGTGGGTCTGCAGATGGTAGTATGTACTGGTTGTTGTCATAATTACACAAAATCGGTTCCTTCTATTTTCATTTATTTTAGTTAATACCTGACAGGTTGGGCCTCCGAGTCAGTGTGTGGAACTTTTAATTTGAGTTTGCTCCCTAATGAGTACTTTAGAGTGTGACACCGCCCGCTATAACTTGACTTGAGGTGATTTGATTTGCTATTTATTGTGTTTTTATTTTTTATTCTTTTAGCATCTTAGTCGTTTCATCCCATTTCTCTGTTGAACTTATTGCCAGGTTGCGGTTCTATGGGTACTGACAGGTCAATGCGAATGTGTCGGTCATACGCTGCTATGAATGTTATGCATTTGTTTGTTTGTTCCTAATTTTTTGGACGTCCAATAAGGCAGGGTAACTGAGCTGAATTGGCCTCCGGGGATTAATAAATTAGTGTGAATCTGAAACTAGCATTTCCCTTTACCTCTTCCCTCTTGTTTCTGATCTCTGTGGGAGGGGTAAGCAGCCGTGCAGTTGGCGGAAATTTCTGTTTTGGCCTTTGCTAATTTCATTTTTAAGTGAACTGGCTACTTTGAATTTTGTATGAGGTGCTTGCGATGTACTAAAACACATTTCCTTGTCATTTAGTCCGTGTAGGAGCACGCTTTGTGAAACTCACTGCAGGGCTGTACGCTTACCTTTTTTTTAGGTGGTAGCGCTGGTGCTAGCAAGTTAAAAATTTTAGCAGCACAAAGAAAAATATAGTAGCACATACCGTTGGACAGTTAGTTAACGTGTTTATTGACTGAATTAATGTGATACTGATCAGCACTTCTAACAATGTTGAACAACAATTAAACTGATTCTTGTACCTTTATTTTTCCTCCACCTGAACCCAACAGGATGAATTTAAACCTTTTTAAATATGAAAAATCAACAGCACTGTATTTTCAATGTGCATCGGTGAACGGTCTGTGCTGGTCTGAATTAGATATGGTTTATTGACAAGAAACAAATCTAATCAGTCCCATAATTACAAATAGATTTTACTCAACGAAAATGTATGAAGTTCAATTTGACTAAACAATTTGCTTCACTGAGCTTGAAAACGTTGGGGCTTGTACTGTTCGAAGGTTTGAGAAAGAGAGCGAGAGAGATGCACATCGCTCGCAAATTCAATCAGACATATTTAGACATGATACCAGTGCAACTCCTTCGCACTTTCTCTTCGCACAGGATGATTTTTAGTAGCAAGTGCGACGGAAACTGTCGCACCGTGCAGCCCTGCACTGACCGGAGGTTTTCGTATTTATGCTGCTTTCGTCAGGAGCCGAAAAGAATAAACGGAGACTGCCTCCGAAGTTGTACGTGCCGATCTCGTCCATAAACACAACGCAGAGTCCGACACCACCCACCGGTTCCACAGATTCAGTTAATTTTGCCACAAAACACGCAACACAAATGCACGGTTTTCATGAAACGCTGCATGAAACAGTAACACTCAGGTGAAATAAACGAACAATCAAACATTATACTAAGTGGTATAATAATATTTTCACACCAATTTGTGACTCGGCAAGTAATTCTTGGCAAATAGTAACCAGGTGCAGCCATGTAGAGTTCTGTTGTCATGTTTTTAATCATGTTTTTATTCACGTGCATCCGTATTTCCTTTCTGCGGTGCATCCACGATGTTTGTGTGAAATGACAATAAACTATATACCATACCGTGGTAAAAGTGTAGTCGCATCCACCGTCAGTCCATGCTGAGTTTCCATCAGTTCTAAAACTAACACACACACAGATGGAATGGTCATTGCCTTTGCTGTAGCGTGCTAAACATCAACTTTGAAGACATGCTTCATAACCATTTGGTTCCCGACTTCAAAGTCCGTGAGTGAATAACCATTTTGTTAATGCGGTGCGCTATGAGGTTTAATTCTCGCTTATAAATGGCTTTATATTAGTGGAAATAGTCTGCAGGCTCATTTCTTTTCCACGTGCTTGGGAGAGACATTTGGTAAAGTTGGGAACGTGGCCGGGCTGTGCAGTGTGAAGTGTGTAAGTGGCTTTTGTTAGCTAGAACGTTATAAGAGCACTAGAAGCACTCAGGGAGTGGTAAAAGTGGCACCAGAACCAGAAGCCTTATTTATATGTTCAATAAAGGAGAGCGTAAACAGAGGTCTTAATAAAGCTACGTTCTGACCACGATCAGCTCCCTTTACACCCCAGTGTACACAAGGAGAGCTTGTGCCGTTTATATTACCCCAATAAAGTCAATGCTAGGTGGGGAGATCGTATGTCTGTGCATGTGGACGTCAGACTGTGCAGGTTTGAGAGACTGGAACATGATACACAACAGTGACCCAGTAAAGTAATGAAGTCAAATGGGTTTTCTGTAAAGGCCTTATTAAGAAAACAACCCAATCGATTATGTACTAAAACAAGATTTGGAAAAACTGATCCATGCTTTTATCTCAAGTGAAATTGATTAATGCGAGGGGCACAGGACGGGAGTTCCAAAAAGACCATCAGGCACCAGAGTGTTTAAAAGAAGTGGATGTAGTGGCCATGACGTCACTGGTTAATTAGCGGACTATCGTTTGGACCGCTCAGGCGCTTCGGTGGCAGAAGCGACAACATGTCCACAGACTGTTTTCAAAGATCGGTGCAGTAACAGTTTATGCCCACTGTAAAAAGAAATGCTATAATAAATAAGTAAATACGCAAAATACCATATAATAAATAAGTTGAAATGCTATGTTTACCGGAGCTGTTGTGTGAAAAAACGTGTAACGAGCATCTTCACTTTAGACACGGATCATCATTTACAGCTGGCAATCACCTGCTTTTCATCATATCAAATAATTCTATTAAAAATGGGAAAAAAAAAAAGATAATCATCAAAAATCATCATTGGAAAAAATGTATTGGATGTTTATTTTTAGTTAATTGTTTGAGGGAAAAAAGGAGGGAGGGGTTTAAGAGTTATACTGCTGACAGCCACCAGGGGGCAATAAAAAAGTTTTAACGTCACTTTTACAAGGGTTAACACCAGTTCTGGCAGTCAACATGTTGGTTTTTAGGAGCTGGAAGTGACCATATTTGGACAAAATGGGCAAATAGCTGCTCGGCGCGTGGCAGGTCATGGCTACGCTAACGCTAAATGCTAGCTAAGCCTGCTTATTAGAGGGACGCAATAAAACAAATGAGACCAGAGTAACTAAGTTTACGATACTTCTGTATTAGCTTGAATTTGGAGCCAAAGTTCTTCCTCCTTAGGTGAAACTTTTCAGGCTAATGTTTCTGACAATGCTAACAGGGAAACGTATACAACGTCAAGTCATTTCTTGGTTTTACCTGGTGTTAAAAATACAGTTATGTTCGATAACATCAACGTTTACGTCACATAATGCGGTATAGCAATTAGCATGTTAGCTAACAGACCGAATTAAAGCTAACATGAGCTAATATAGATGTATAATGCTAACAGAACATGTATGAAACCATATTAAACTTTTCTGTGGAGAAATCCTTTTACTGTGGGAATAAAATCTTAACCATAATTACAGCAAAACTATCTGACAACACTTTTTTTTTTTAAATAAATGAGGCTTTGGAAGTCTGAATCACAGCAGCACAAACACAAAAGCCTCCAATTATCACAGAAAAACCACATTAATGAAGCGATAATTTACAAAACAACAACTAGTGGGTACAAGAATTAGAAGATGAAAAGAAAACAACTTCAAAAAGAATTGGCTTAAAACTAAAGCTTCAGCTGTTAGTATTTGACCTCCTATGACATCAATCATGGATGGGACGTAGATAATATCACATCATGCGAACGGCAGACTTCAGGTTTTTTACCTCGCAAATAGAACAGAACATCACTGTCATGACACATCCTTTGTTTTGAGACGTATTACTTCACTAATGAAAATAACCACAACCAGGTGTGTTTCTAATGCAGCTCCTTCATTCAGACTTATACAAAAAATAATTACAAACATACTTCAGTTAAGGCTTGGACAAATATTCTGTCACAATCTAAATTACCTTACATCAGTATCTCATTTTAGTAAACAGTAATTTGATGTTGGCAATTTTGTGTTCCACAAAATTTGATGTAATTATAGATTTATTTTTTTTTTTTTTTTAGTTTTGATGTTACTTTGGCTGTTAATGAATCATGGAAGTCTTTTTTAGCCGAAGTATTTGTTTTGAAATAAAACTTTCAGCTAATTTCTGTTTTCTTTCTGTCAAAACATTTGGCAAAGAAAATAAGGCTTTACTACAACAACTTTTTTAGGCTAAACAGACTCAGACACCAATTTAGAAAAGAAAGCCATTAATGTCAGAGGCAATAGAGTGGTTCGGAGGTGTGGTCCGACTATGAAAGAAGGAGTTTTGGTGATTGATGTGATTTAAAAATGCCTGTTGCACCAAGTTAAGGTCAACTCTGAGGTTTGGATGTGGTTGACATGTGATCGACAGACTGGCAGAGAAGTACAGGATAGAGAACAGCATATAATGTTTATTTCTATAGAGAGGTTGCCATGTTTTGAAGGAATCAGTTGGAGCTTCAGTTATTGGAGCCATCTAGTGGACATCAGTGGAATTACACTTAAAGATATGGGCATGGTTAAAAAAAG
>JAPQRP010000013.1:29693013-29711095 GCA_037367295.1 Apogon hyalosoma
TTCGGGTTCCACTCACATGCACATGCGTTTGGGTTCGGGTTCCGTTCACATGCACATGCGTTTGGGTTCGGGTTCCACTCACATGCACATGCGTTTGGGTTCTGGTTCCGTTCACATGCACATGCGTTTGGGTTCGGGTTCCGTTCACATGCACATGCGTTTGGGTTCGGGTTCCACTCACATGCACATGCGTTTGGGTTCGGGTTCCGTTCACATGCACATGCGTTTGGGTTCGGGTTCCATTCACATGCACATGTGTGTGTTCACATGCTGGTGTGTTTGTGTTCGACTGCAGAAAACCACACTGAAGGTCTCATTAGAAACCCAGTAGTTAACCCTTCAAACCTTGAACGTTCTGTTTGTGCGACTGGTGTTTCAGGTTCCTATAAATTGACCCGTTTACTCAGTAGGAACATTTACAAACGTGCTGGTGGAACAGACCTGGTTCTGTCCTTAGACATCTGAGCATGCTCAGTTCAGCCCCTGTCACCTGTGGAATGGCTGTAAAGCACAAACTGACTCGAAACAGAAACAGTTCGGGATGGTTTGGCTTTTTTTGCACCGTTTTCCGTGTCGTTTTTTTCGTCCAACAGCCTGAAGGTCTGATGGACTATTGCTGTCAGTTGTCGTCCGTCCATCTGTAAAACTGTTTTCAACAAACTTCTTCTCCAAAATTGAATCGACTGAAATTCCTAGCAGAGGTTCCTCGGGGTGAGGTCTACCGAGGTCGGACAAAGAATTAAGAAACATTGATTTTTGCAGGTTTTTTTTTTTTTTTTTTACGAATTTTGGACATTTTAAAAATCCCCATCGGTTTATAAGAGGACAGATTTGAAAAAGCGCTATAACTTGAAAACAGTTGAAAATATTGATATAATTACTATCGGCGATAGATAGGAAGTCACACGTGGGCTTTCAATTAGTGCCATGACCTTTGACCTTGAGTGACCCTGAAAGGTCAAACCCAAGGTCATCTACGTCCAGATTTCTACAAACTTCTTATCCAAACTGTCGGCCAGAATCAACTGAAGTTCATAGCAGAGGTTCCTCAGGGTAAGGTCGACCGAGTTTATTCAAAGGAGTGGGAAATATCAATTTTTGAAGGTTTTTATGAATTTTTAAAATTTAGAAAATCCCCATCGGTTTATAAGAGGACAGATTTGAAAAAGCGCTATAACTTGAAAACAGTTGAAGATATTGATATAATTACTATCGGCGATAGATAGGAAGTCACATGTGGGCTTTCAATTGGTGCCATGACCTTTGACCTTGAGTGACCCTGAAAGGTCAAACCGATGTCAATTCACGTCTTTAAATATGCCGTTGGACTTCAAAACCCTTAGTCCTATTTTTGTTTTTACCGTCGTTTGCAGTGTTGTGGTGATTTCCTTTTTTTTTTTTTTTTTTTTACCGTATTTTTTCTGAGTTTGGGACAAAACAAAAACAAAACAAAAGCTACTGGGCCAAAATTTAAATACTTGTGGCTTATTTTATTTATTTATTTACTTCAGTGTAGTTCATTTTAGCATTTTCTTGTCATGGTATTTATTATTTTCTAAATATTTGTGTCATATTTGTTCATTTAGTTGCTTATTTCGTTAATTTTTTTACTTTTTTTTTTTTACAGTTTTATATTTTCCTCAGTTTTGTTCAGTTTGTGGCTTATTTTGTTCATGTTACTTTTAATTTTCTTGGCTAAACAGAGTGGTTCGAACACACACACACACACAAAGCTGCAGAAATGGACTGGACCAGTGCTCTCGTGGTGTTTCAGTGAAAAGGCCTTTTTCGCCTGCAGGGGAAATAACCGAACGTACCGTGCACCAGCAGCACGAGCTCAATGTAAAGTCACAGAAACGCGTCCTGTTGTAGCTTTACATCCTATGAAACGGCAGCACGTCGGATCCCGGACGACATCTTTTCAAAAGTCGTGAATCAGGATCAAATCGGAGCAAAAACCGAAAAAGCGCAGACGTATATGATAAGGAACAGGCTGTAAAATAGAAATAATCCTCCAGCCTTTTACACCCAAACACAATAAAGCCATATTAACCCAAAGGGAACATGTATTTATGTCTAAAATACACATTCTGCAGGAGTTAGACCTGAACATGTGTTTTATGATTACACATATAATACTTTTTGCAATGACAGAGCAATTATAAACCATGAATAATCTTATTTTTTACTTCATTTGACTGTATTTCTATATATTCATGTATTTATTTATGACATTTTTCTATGTGTTTAGTATCAGCATTTCTTTCTGCATTGTTTTTTTTTCCTCTTATCTACTCTATACTTGTACAGAATGTGCTTGTACTTATTTATAGTTGTACTTTTTTTCTCCTCACATCTGTTCGGTGACAAGTGACCTTTGCATATTGAATATTTTAAATGAGAAAGTGACAAAATGGCAATAGAATCTGAAAATAAATCACTGTCATGACAAGTGTCAAATCGACATTGCTTTTTTTTTTTTTTTTTACTGCGGTTTTTCCTCAGATCTGATTCATTTTAATCAACAAAATCATTTCAACTCAAACACAAAATACATTTATTGGCAGTTAAATATAAAATACACATTCAGATCACATCACACAGTAGTTAGATTTTTTAAAAAAAAGTGTTTTATTATGGTCTAATTCTATTCTTTCTATAAAGACAGTTCAATTATAAACTATGAATGATGTCTTTTCAACTTCATATGTTTATATTTAATTTTTATTTAAAATATTCATGTATTCGTTTATCAAAATTTTCTTTGAATTTAGTGTCTAAATTTTTTTTCACATTGTTTTTTTGCTGTTTATGTTTTATTGACACCTCAGTAACTATTTTTTTCCCTCTTATCTACTCTATATTTGTACAAAATGTACTTGTACTTATTCATAGTTGTACTTTTCTTTCTCCTTACATCTGTATGGTGACAAGTGACCTTTGTATATTGGATATTTAAAAAGACAAAGTGAGAAAATGGCAATATATTCGAGGGGGAAAAACCAAAAAAACGTCATGACAAGTATCAAATTAACAGTTCTTTTTTTTTTTTTTTTTTACTATGTTTTTTTCCTCAGTCTGTTTCATTCTACTCAACAAAATCATTCGACCCAAATATAAAATATATTTAGTCACACTTAAATATAAAATACACATTCAGATCACATCACACAGTAATTAGAATTTAAAAGAAGTGTTTTACACTGGTCTAATTCTATTCTTTCTATAAAGACAGTTCAATTATAAACTATGAATGATGATATTTTGATGATATATTTCCATTTCATTATTATTTAAAATACTCATGCATTTATTTTAGCTAAATTTTCTGTTAATGTAGTGTCCAAATTCTTTTTTGGCATTGTTTTTTGATTGACACCTCAGTAACTACTTTTTTTCCTCTTATACTTGTACTTTTTCATAGTTGTACTTTTTTATAGTTGTACTTTTTTGTCCTTCCATCTGTATGGTGACAAGTGACCTTTGTATGTTGAATATTTTAAAAGACAAAGTGAGAAAATGGCAATATATTTAAAAAAAAACAAAAAAAAACTGCCATGACAAATTTTTTTTACTATGGTTTTTACTCAGATCAGTCTTTTTTTCACATTGTTTTTTTCTGTTTATTTTTTTTTTATTGACACCTCAGTAACTATTTTCCCTCTTATCTACTCTATACTTGTACAGAATCTACTTGTACTTATTTATAATTGTACGTTTTTTTCTCCTTACATCTGTACGGTGGCCAGTGACCTTTGTATATTGAATATTTTAAAAGACAAAGTGAAAAAATGGCAATATATTCGAGAAAAAAAACAAAACAATAACGGTCATGACAAATATCAAATCAATATTTCTTTTTTTTTACTATTTCTGTTTCATTTTACACAACAAAACCATTTCAACCCAAATACAAAATACATTTATTCACACTTAAATATAAAATACACATTCTGATCATGTCACACAGTAGTTAGACTTTTTTTTTTTTTTAAAGTGTTTTATAATGGTCTAATTCTACTCTTTCTATAATGACAGCGCAATTATAAACCATGAATGATGTTATTAACACACTCCCACACATACATGTCTAAAAATAATGAGTCCAATCCCCCCGTTTGCATGATTATAAATGAACGGGGCTGCCAAAGTACTCCATCTAAAAGCCTACTGAGCGTTATAAAAGTTAAAATAATACAAAGACTGTCTGCTACGGAAGTCCAGGAATAAATACAGCACTTCCACTTTGATCAAAATGCACCAATCCAAATGTGGCCAATCAGACCGGGGCCCATCAGGAGACAAAGACCAGGGACAAAGGCTCCATTGAAACCCTCACTGTCCGTTAACGGAGCATTTCCAACCAGGAGAGGTCACATTCCTCCATCTTGCCGCTAATAGCCGGCGCTGAATGATGGCAAGGCCTGCTCCGCTCTTTCGTTCTGCTTATTGCTTGTGTAATGAGGACGGCGGTTAAAGGCTGGGGACGGGGACGGGGATGGGGACTGGGACTGGGGTGCATAATGAAGGATTCTGTCTTCTATCTCTGCTTCGCATCATAAGAGATCATGTGAAAGTGGTGGAGTCGATGATGTCAGAGTCTTCTGCAAAGACAGGACGGTGCGATCAGACCAACACCACTTAGGTTTGGCCGTCGTCTGATAAACCGATAAGCGCATTAGTCTGTTTATCTCAGGGGCGTCAAACATACGGCCCGCCGACCAAACCCGGCCCGCCAGAGGGTCCAATCCGGCCGGTGGGATGAATCATTAACCCATAAAGAGCCAGAGCTACTTTTGCGGCAGTTTTCCAAATTAAAATGTATCTACATTTAACCTTTCTTAAGTGATTTATCAGCGGGAAAAGAAACAGGGGAAACAATTTTGTAGGGGGAAAAAAATTAGTGGGGCAAAAAATTTTGTGGGAAAAAAAAAAACGGGAAAAACATTTAAGTGGGAAAAAAAATGGAAAACAATTTTTGTGGGGAAAAAAAAAAACAAGAAAAAAATTGCGTGATAAAAAACAGGAAAAAAATCTAGTGGGAAAAAACAAACAACTTCTAACCTATATCTACTGGGCCCCCTGGGAATGCTGGGCCCCATGAATTCCCCCCCTTTACAGCACCCCAGCTTAACAATAAATACCATTTTTTTAAGAGAACAGACAGTAATTTCCGCTTTTGTAGAAAACAGGTGGCCGCTACATGGAACAAAGCGAAGAAATGTACGTGAACGAGTTGCTTTTTCTACCTTTTTTCTACTGATTCTGTGTCAGCGGGCTAATGCTTGGGCTAGCTCTGCTGCTAATAGACTCCCCAAGTCACCCCAGATGAACCTTTCACAGCAGCAGCAGCAGCAGCAGCTTATCTCCACGGTTCAACTGTAGCGGTGATTAACACCAAACATGAACCGGGCTTAAAGGACACTTAAAGTCAAGTGTATCGTCTCCTATTTGTTGGACTTGGGTCCCGTCACACGCTTAAGTTCACTTGGTCGGTCTGTTAAACCACGCAACAGGCCTCGTCGTTTCATCATCTCCGTTCGTCGTGAGTCATTCACTCGTTGCTCCTTTGAAGAATCTGATCCAACAGTTTCTGCAAAAGAAAAAAAAAGAGGAAAAACCCACCATAAATATTCACATCGCTAAGTCCCCTGTGACAGAATGATGGTTCTAAGTCATGACCTCACTGCCTACAGAACGTCTGTGGACATTTTTCCAAACAGACACATTTACTTGGATTCCCAGGCCATGCAGGTTTCCAGATCTGACTCCAGGACCTGGGTGAACGGTGGCGGTGCTCTGCAGCCCGGCGCCGCTCAAGGGCCTTTTGTTCCACGGGGAACACTGGCCCCATAGAACCAACACAATGAGACGCTTCACGGCTCTTCTTCATTACGACACAAAGGCTGAGGGGACGGGACGTGTGTCTGAGTGTCCACCAGAGACACGTGAACAGCTTTAGCAGAGATTTGTAATAATATATATATATAAAAATACAAAGAATGGAAAAGATCTGATGTGTCTTTAAAGTTTGACATGTTTCTTTTGGGATAAACTTCACCCTATTGTCTGAGACATGGGGCACAAAAGCAAATGTTTGACAATGGCGACCTCTAGTGGACAAACAGGCACATTACTTAAACCTACGGTGCACTTTCAGAAAAGCTTCACACACACACACAGATAATAGAGAAAAAAAAAACAAAACATGATCTTATGCTGCCTTCGTGTGCTATCAGGAAAACGAACCTTTCCGCCAGTGCATCTGTGGTAACGAAATGAAAAATGGCCGACACGAAGTTTATCGTGACCTGCTACTTGGGCAAAACAGTTTTGGAAGTGTTCATTTTAATTCATCTGCTACAGCATGTCTGTACTTTTTTTTTTGCACATTGTGTATGCTATAAATATGCAAAACCCTCAGCTAACAGCAGCAGAATGTTCATAAAAGCACTGTTTATCATTGGCCGTGAATCCCTCTACCATGTTGAAAAGGTCAAAGGTTATTTTCATCTTGGCAGCTCATACATCCAACCCACCCCCCAGTTCTCCAGTGGAAAATACGACATGATGGGGCCTTCATATCCAATTTTCCCATTCATAACTAGTATTTACCATAATTCCCACAGCACGTGAAGGCAGCATAAACACCCAGTGTAACTTTTGTGGCAGTTCTCAAATGAATGTTTCTCTATTTTCAACCTTTCTGAAGTGATTCATCACCATTTATTATCATTTTAAGGTATGTATTTTTTGCATTTTTCAGTGTAAATCATATATTATTCTATATTGAATTCACTGATCATGGAGCTGGGGGACACGGTGCCTCACTGTAAGAAGGTTCCAACACCAGTGGATGGGGGTTGGACCTTTCTGTGTGGAGTTTGCATGTTCTCCCCGTGTCTGTGTGGGTTCTCACCATCCAAACACATGCACTGATAGGTCAACCGGTTCGTCTAAACTGCCCACAGGTGTGAATGTGAGTGTGTTTGTTCGTTTCTATGTGTTCAGCCCTGCGATGAACTGGAGACTCATCCAGGGTGAACCCCGCCTTCGTCCAATGGTAGCTGGGATAGGCTCAAATGACCCCCGTGACCCCAGTGAGGATAAAGCGGGTTCAGAAAATGAATGAATGAATGTAGATGTTCACAGATGCTCTGATTAAAGTTGAGGATTATTATTTCAAAAATGCAGAAAACTATTCAGCGAGAGGTTTTTACAAAGAGATGGAGTCCCACGATTAACCTTTTAAGGCAATAAGCATTCAGAAGTGGTCATATACATGTATGTTTGTTTTATTTTATTGTATTTATTTATTTTTGTCATTCATGTTTCATTTGTGATTAATTGTAATCCATTTTCCATGTATGCCAAATGGGAATGTTTGTTTGGATATGTTCATGTATGTAAAATGTCTTGTATATTTGTATGAGCACAACGAAATAAAAATTAAGTTTAAAATTAAAAAAAAGGCAGAAAACTGAAGAAAAACAGACTTTTTTCAGTAAAATCTACCCTTAACTGAACATAATGCGTCTTTTATTGAGTCGTGCTATAAAGTGACTATTATTTCATTTTTGCATAACAATAGTGGATGCAAATATGCTTTTTTTTTTTTTTTTTTTTTTTTTTTTTTACAGTTTTCAGAAAATTCCTTTAAAATCTGCTGTACATAAAGACCCAGTGCTAGTTTTGTGTCAGTTCCCAAAGGAATTTTTGTCTCTATTTAACTTTTCTTAAGTGATTTATCACCATTTATTATAATATTATCCTCTGTATTTATCATTTTTTCATCATAAATCATGCATTTTGCTTTATTTAATGTAGATGTTCATGAAAACTATGAGTTAATTCAAAGGTTATTGTATTTCAAAACAGAGAAAACTGAAGAATAAGTGACTTTTTCCGCTAATCTATCATTAACTGAACGTAAAATCAAGTGTCTCCGTCCGCTGTCACTGATCCAACTCCGTGAGTTTTACTGGTGAATCAATGTTGTAGAAGATGACGATGTTTCCACGGTAACTACGGAGCCTCTGAATGTCCAAATGGGTCATATCTGATGATCACGAAAAGATGAAGAACTGTATTTTACACCAATTATTTACATGTATTGATAGGATTAGTGGATGAACAGTTCAGATCAGTAGATGCTTTTGGTGGATGTTTGGGTCTTTATGGGTTAAATATCTGGCTTCATGTGCGACGTCACGGACATAAGAAAAGTAGATATTTACATACATTTTTCATGCTTTAACTTGTCTTCAATGTTATTGGAACTGCATTTAATAAAATGTTTAATATGTAGATTTGGTATCTGTCTGTCTGTCTATGTGTTTTACTACTGCTACTTTATCTTTACTATTAATACCTGTTATGTGTTATTCCTACTAATACTTTCCAATGTGCAACTGCCTGTTTATTCACTTTTATTCTTAATTTCTTATTGTTATTGCTATTATCTTATCTTTTTTTTTTTATATGTTATATCTTACATGTGTATGTGCTGCTACTGGAACCTCAATTTCCCGAAGCCTCTGCCCAGGTGATCAGTAAAGCTCTTTCTAATCCAGTGGTTTCCAACCTTTTTTGGCTCGTGACCCTATTTTAATATCACACATTTCAAAACAGACACACTTTTCGGGGCCATGGATCTTCCCGTTCTCTGTTCGGTCCGGTTTTCTCACTGCGACTGTTATATTTTATTCTTAAAGTATGACCGATAAAGATCTTCCCTACTCTTGACTTTTGGAAATTAAGATTTATCTCGATAGTATAATTGCACTGTAATTATGAGCTGTTTCTGTTGCGATCGTGATATTCGCCCAAACAAATGTACCTTTAGTTGGACCAGGCATTAAAATGAACAAGAAACTGAAGAAAACCAGGGGTGGTCTGAACATTTTTTCTGTGACTATGTCTGAAGTATGTGTGTGACGCTCATGTGTCCAGGCCAGGCTTTATTAAATGGGTTCCAGTCATTACTTACACCAGCCGCACTCTGAGGGCTGATTATTACCACAGCCCTTAGTGTTAGCCATTACTGTGAAATGTTTTACCCTTTTACAGGGTTTAATTGAGCTTGGAGGGTGAAAGGTGTGTTATTACTTGCCCAATTGCCTGTGGGTCATAAACAATTAATGTTCTGTTCAGCGTCTCATCGTGGGGTACTTGTTAACACCGAGGTAAACACTTTCGGAGTTTGTTTAGCTTCTATTCGGGCATTTGTGAGTCAGTGTTTAATTTCTGCGTGCATATTTCTTTATTACAACTTCGGCGAGACTATAATAAAGTACTTAAGAGACTACCAGCGGAGCGTAGGAATCAGCTCGTACGCTTCAAGGTGTACAATGGACTTTTCTTGCGGTCTTACTTGGTTTTTATATGGGTATTAGGCCCAGCTGTCCTCTACTGATCCCTTAAGTAGCTTTAAGGTTATAAAAATCATTATAATGGCAGACCGTGCTGGTGCCTGAAGGTGCTATTCCAGCCACGTTGCTGCATAAGGTGCATAAGGGAGTTTTTCAGGTGGTTACATTTTCTATAGTAGGGGGTATTAAGTGAAAAATTGTTGCGCGGTGGATCGAAGTGTGAAATTTGGTACAGATGTTCTTTGGATGATCCTAAGACAACCCAGAAGGGGTGCCAAAAAAAGTTTCAAACAGGAAATGAGTTTCTTAAAAAAAAAAATTCAAAATGGCCGCCCATACAATTGTCAGCTGATTCAAAACGCACCAGAAACAACCACATAAAAGCGTGAAAGTTGATATACATCATCATCATTATCAGGGCAGCTACACTGACTATGCTAATGTTAACACTGGCATAACATTCTGTCCATGGGTTTTAAGGCTTTATCTCTGCTCACATGAACATTTTATCAATAAACTAAGGGTGGGCAATACTGGGAATTTTGGTATCAATTGGTACCAGGTAAATATAGGGCTAGTATCGCCGATACCGATACTTTTTACTTGAAATGTCATGATCATTGAATAATTTGGTGATTTTGACTTTAGTTAGTTGATTATGATCATGATACAACACAGGACAAAGATTTTAGGCAAATAAATGTTTTTTTTATTCACTAACTACAATATAAAACAATTTAAATTAATAATATAATTTGCCTTTTCAACTTATGGCCTTACCATAGTGGCGGATGACTTAATTGCACACATCACATGTGGCAGTTTCCCTTTCAGCTGCAGTGAATAAGCTAAACACAGCACTTTTCTTTTTCTCCGCCATCACGGGCTGTTCTCAGTCAACGCTCTGACTCTCGGCAGAGTGGGGGGAGGGGCAAAGTGCACCTGAGAGAGCAGCAGCGCTCCAATAAACTCTGAGGAAATTCGAGAAATTTGCTGGACGTATAGAAGAGAAACTGCAACGAAAGTATCGATCTAATCACGTTATTATTGATCCGATACCCACCTTGTTATCGATACTATTGATAGTTAGATCAATACGCCCAGCCCTGCAATAAACTACTCTTTGAAAGTTATAAATAAGTTCCTGTAAAAGTTTAAAAAACTATTTACGTCTGTATTTTACAAGTAATTTCCCACTTAAATGAGGATCCATTTGAAGAGTCGTCTCATTCTGACATTGTTTTTTTCTTTAAAGTTGTTCAAAAGCCATGTAACATTATATTCGTGTTATATATTAGACATATTATTTGATGGTAGTCTATATACATCAAATACAAAAAGTAAAATAAAATAAAACAACAGAATAAACCATAATGTCCAGGCTATGTATCATTTTATTATTTTTGGGGTGTTTTTGGCAGCCATATTGGATTTTTCCTCTAAAAATAACCTTGATGGGCTGAAAATTGTGGGCACCCCTTCTGCAATGATGACATACATCCTAAAGAGTATCTATGCCAATTTTGGTGCTTCTATTCACCGTGCAGCCCTGTTTTGAGGTTAATTCCCCCTTCTCCCATTGGTTTTTACCTTTTTGAAAAGCTCCAGCCGCTGCCTGTTGTCCAAACACACCTCCCTCTTCTTCTTCTCTTCCTCCTTTTTCTTCTTCACCTCTGCAAACGTCCTGGAAAATTAAAGAAAAAAGCCACAAAAGGAGTTAAACAACATCCTTATGCCTCCAGAAAATGGCTCTAGTTTCTGGATTTTTGAGTCATTCAACAAACAAGTCCGTAAGTACAGGAAATGACACACTCAGTTTGTGACACTTTCAGATATAATTCAATGGATTTAACAAAAATAACGCATTAAACGATTAGAAATTCCAGCTAAAAGTAGTTGAATGATTGACTAACAAGCAGCTTCATGTGCAGATGTGTCCTGTTCTCTGTTTATTCTATGTCAAATGAAGCAGATAAAAGGTCTGGAGGTGTGAATAACCAGAAAAAAAACAAAATTTCCTAAGAAAAATACGTGCAGTTTTAATGTTAACAATATTATGCCTCAACTTATCATTTGTACATGAACATTACACACAATGTTACACCAAACATTTAGCAGCAGCCATCATATTGTTCAAATTGTACTTAATTTTCTTAAGATATTTCAGGTTATTCACATTTTATTTTGAAAGGATAGTTACCAAAGTACCAACGATAGTACCAAAACAAAGCAACATTTGTAGTTGTCAATATTTATAGGTTTTTACATTACATTGGTCTGTAAGTGGCTCCAAAACTAAAATGATTCTGACGCCCTTGTTTGTTAATATCTTCAGCGTATTCTTTGAATTTCACACATTCATCCAACAGGCCAGATTGGAACCAGATCTTTTATTTTTTATTTATTTTTTTTTAATTTAACTTTTATTTAACCTTATGGATCTCTTTTACAAGGGCAACATGGCCAAGAGGTCAAGCAGCACATACCATACCATAATGAAAAACAGGTGAAAAGATCAGTGTTAATAATATGTTAACCCATAAAGACCTGGGGCTACTTATGTGGCAATTCCAAAATAGTTTCTTTCTCTATATTTAACTTTTCTTAAGAGATTTATCACCATTTATTATGATATTATCCTCTGCGTTTTGCAGTTTTTCAGTGACAATAATGTATTTTCCTGTATTTAATTCACTGATCATGTAGATGTTCATATAAGCTCCGAGGGTTATTTTATCAAAACTGCAGAAAAAGTGACTTTTTTAGGCAAATCTACCATTAACTGAACATAAACCTATTGTGTCCATCCACTGTTACTGATCCAACTCCATGGGCTTTACTGGTGAATCAATGTTGTAGAAGATGACAGTGTTTCCACGGTAACTACGGAGCCTCTGAACGTCCAAATGGGTCACATCTGATGACCACGAAAAGACGACAAACTGTATTTTACACCAATTATTTACACATATTGATAGAATTAATGGATCAACAGGGATTAAACAGTTTAGATCAGTAGATGGTTTTGGTCGCCAGTAGCTGTTTGGGTCTTTATGGGTTAAAAAAATAAATAAATAAATAAATAAAATACAGGCAAAAATGTAGTAATAACACAAAATAATAACAACAGTTCCCCAAAATTTTTAAAATGCAACGCAACCTGCACCGAACAGTTAGACGCAGCTAGAAAACAAGCCAGGTGAGGAAAAAGACGAAAGAAAAGGAGACAATTAGAGGCAAAGGTTTGGCAGAGCATCAGGATACTCTGCATGAAGACGTCAGAGGCAGACGTGGTGCGTTCGCGTGTGAAACAGATACAGGAGATAGAGACAGGAAGGGCTCTGTCACCAGACAAGGAGCAGCTGACGGCACGCCGAAGCCCAGACTGAGATGGAACTCACCGCTTAGATCGGAGCGGCATCTCTTTCCCGGTAATGGCTCTATCTCTGGGTCTGAAAAGGTTATCTGGAAACACCACACGCACACACGCACGCACACACAAAGACACAATAATTGAGCCCAGGCCTGAGGAAGCGTGGCAGTAAATCAGAGCAGCTTTTCCTGGTGTTTCTGAAGACACTGAAAGCCTCCTCTTTCTTATTGGGGGGAAAAAAAGGACGATGTTGCAATCACAGGATCTTTGTGAGTCGGAGAGAAATTACAGGACATGAACTTTACTTTTACTTTTCCTGCCAAGAAAGATAAAGGGTTCATTCACACGGAACGTTCCACTTTGAGCCTTAAATTTGACCGGTGTTGTGTAAATAGCATGTTGTACGTTTCAGGGTTTTATTTCAGGTCGTAATTTAATGATTAGTTCAGAAATCGATGACATTTTATGTAATAGTTGTGTAGCCCCGCCCCCTGTTAGCGACGAATCACCTCAACCCGTTGTTGAGCAAGTGACTATTTATGGTAATTTCCACCCTTATTACAGGACAGTGACAGCAGCGGTTACAGCGAGTCAGAATGTTCCTTTCACTTTACATGTCTTTTTCTTGTATTTTTTTATATATACTTCTTGTATTTTTATTTTTTTTTACCACTTCCAGACAAGGAACCAAATATGATAACTTCACTGACCTTGATTTTCTACATAACAATAAAAAAAACTGAAAAAAATTGACAAAAGTAATAAGGTGTTATGTCCTCCGAGAACTAAGGTCGAAATGTTGAATTTCAGAGAAGTTCTATGAGCGAACGACAGTGTAAAGGGTTGACCCTTTATCGGGCAAGTGACTATTTTTGGTAATTTCTGCATTAAATATGCTTTAATTGTATTTTTTATATTCTTGTTTTGTTTTTTGTTTTTTTTTGCTACTTATGGGTAAAGGACCAAATATAGCAACTTCATTAACTTTGATTTTCTACATAATAAAAAAATTTAATACATTTCTCAAAAGTTATAAAGTCTTGTTATGTCCTCCAATAACACACTAAGGTTGAAAGTCTGTATTTCAGAGTATTTCTATGAGTGATCTGTAAAGGGTTAATTCAATGTGATGGGATGGATATACCTTCAAATGGAGAAAATACTCCTAAAAATTAAAACAAAACATGTATTTACATTTAATTTTTTATCTTCTGACTAGTCATCAATCGAAGGGTGTTAAATTGAAACAACAAAAGGCATCTACTGATCTGAAATGTTTACTTTCGCATCATTAATCCTATCAATACATGTCAATAATTGGTGTAAAATACAGTTTGTCATCTTTTCATGGTCATCAGATATGAGTCATGTAGACGTTCAGAGGCTCCACAGTTACCATGGAAACACCATCATCTTCTACAACATTGATTCATCAATAAAACACATAGAGTTGGATCAATGACAGTGGATGGACACACTTGATTTACATTCAGTCTATGATATATTTTACTCAAAAAGAAAAAAAAATCACCGTTTCTTCAGTTTTGATATAATAATCTTTGAATTTACTCTGAGCTTTTATGATTTTTATGTACTTGATAAGTAAATTAGATTGATTTTGACTGAAAAAATGCAAAATGTAGAATATAAAATCATAATAAAATGTGTTAAATTCGGGTTAAATTCATTAGCAAATTGCCACAAAAGTACTTTTCAGGTCTAAAAGGGTTAAATATGTTTTAATGAAGACCACCTAAACCAAGAGCACACTAGATACGCAAAGTTTAAATACAAGAAACTGGTGTGAAATAAGAGGTGAGATGGTGCATTTGGTCTGTGAAGCAGCTGTGGAAAGAATCAAGAACTGACAAAAACGTTTGCGCCAAAGTGTTATGAGGATTTTCATGAACAAATAAATCAGAAAAAGACGTATAAATGTAATAATAACCCTGCTGTACTGAAATTAATTCTGAAGCCTTGTTTGTCTGAGACGCCAGTAAAAATGACATTTCTCCATTGATTTTTTTCCATCCGTTTATACGTCCTGTAAAATGTCCTCCATTTACATTGATTTGTTTTTGCTGAATGATTATGAAAAAAAAAATGAAAAAAAAGAAAAAAAAGCTCTGCTGCTGGAGTAAACTTCATTTGCTAGGCCTTACAGAAGTGAGACACGTTAGAACAGCACCGTGAGCCCGGACGTCAAATATACTTAACCCGTAAGTGCATATTTAACCTTTCTTAAGTGATTTATCGCCATATATCATAATATTATACTCTGTATTTTGCATTTTTTTTCAGTGAAAATCAGATATTTCCCTATATTTAATTGACTGATCATGTACTTTAATCATCATGATGAGATTACATTTGAGGGTTATTATATCAAGAGCAGAGAAAAGTCAAGAAAAAATGTACTTTTTCAGCAAATCTATCATGAACTGAACATAAACCCAGTGTCTCCGTCCACTGTCACTGATCCAACTCCATGGGTTTTACTGGCGAATCGATGTTGTAGAAGATGACGGTGTTTCCACGGTATATAAGATAAGCTACAGTATGTGTGAGGGGCGGGGTTTGTTGTGCCTGGCACCACTTGTTTATGCATTTATTTGCATTTTATTGTGAAAGGATAGTTTGTAAATGTAAATATTTTCATAGAGTAATGTCATTTTTTTCACATTAAACCAAGAAGAAAATTAGTAGTTGTCATTATTTATGGATTATTATGTTATTATTTTACTTGAGCTCACATTGGTCTGTATGTGGAACCTGAACTAAAATGATTTGGACACTATTGGCCGTTAATGTCTTCAGTGTCATTTTTGCACTTTCATCCCACGGGCCAGTCTGGAACCTTTAGTGGGCCGGATTGGGCCCGCAGGTCACATGTTTGACACCCCTGCTTTAGAACATTTTATTTGAGACTGAGTTGTAAAAGAGCCTGTGGTTTTGTAGTGAAATGAAATGTAGGGAAATGTCGAACCACGTCAACAGGGTGGGCATGAAAAGAACAAAAACAACCAAATTAAACCGATCAATAAAATAAAAGAAGCTTTAAAATACAGTAAAAGCAGAATTAAATCAAACAGATGTGTGTTTGTTTATACTGTGGTGTTGCTCCTGTTCTGACCAGTAGGGGGCAGTGAAAACTATCAAATCTCAAACCCTCCAGTTCTTTTTGACTGTTTACTGTGAATCCTCTGGATGTAAATCTGTCTGCCTTTAAACGGCGTCAAGAACATGATGACATTTGAAGGACACGGTGTTTCTGAAGAATCAAATGCATCCCATTATTCCATACAGAAACTGGTACTTATAGAAGACTTTATGAGTTTTATATCTTTTATTACCTGAGAGTAATGCAGTTCACCCTCAATAATGGAAGTTATTATGCAATCGCAGCGATGTAAAAACCCACAAAAGAAGAACTAGACAGTTTTGTATTCGTTTAATAAAAAAAGAGACTTGTTTTTGTCACTGAGAAGTTGCAAATTCTCTAAGTTATATTTGTTAGAAATTTTTTTTAAAGCAACACTGCGTCGTTTTTCACCCTTCGGACTATATTTTCAAGGTCATTCTGGTGGTAAAACAACGCACAGTGGGTTTAATTACACTTTCGTCATCGCTCCAGAGCATCTGTGTCGCCGTTGTAACCCCCACACAAAAAGAACTACAGAACTGGACTGCTTTACGGCATACGTCACGTGCCCCTCCACCGTCAGAGGACGAGGCAGGTAAACGAAGTTAGGAATGAAGGAAAGCTACAAATAGGCAAACGGTCATGGCCGAAGCAGCAAGAAAACCACAGAGGGTAAGAGTGTTGACCCAAGAGACGAAAGGGCGGAGTCAAAGGAAGGTTAACGTCTGGTCAGAAAAATGAAATTACAGTAATCGACACCAAACTTATATTTTTGGGTAGGTAAGTACTTATATTTTCAGGAAAATGTATTTTGAAACGGGAAAACATTCGTGAAAAAAAATCTGAGGAGCTTTATGAGCGTGAATGTTTGGAAAAGCCGTCATTTTGGGTTCTTTTTATAAACTCTAATAAATAAACTACATTTATTCCAAATACAGTTTAAAATTAATAAATGCATATATCTATGCAAAATACATTTGGATATAATGTTAATATTACTTGTATGTTGTAAATAATGTTTAAAAAAAAAAGGGAAAAATGTAAATGATATTAATAATTGAAATAAAAAATGTTTAATTTATTTACTTTTGTTGTCCATCCGTGACGCTGCCATTTTTCTAAACTCTTTCTATTTAGGTCCGATGAATATTTTTTCTTCTAGCAAATTATTAGTTTGTAAAATAGAGGGTTTAAAGTATATACTGAATACATTTGAGGATGACAATGTCAGAGGAACCTGACTTTGGAGAACTTTGTAATTCTTGCAAAAAATAAACATTAATTTTTTTGTCCATGCGTGACGCAGTAGTTTTAGATATTTTTCATTTGAAAATATTTGAAACTAAATTTTGCCCTTAGCGTATGTTTGAGTTTGTGGTGGGCTGTCCATCTGTGACGCCCTTGACCCCGCCCAAAAGCCTTATTTGGACAGGATGAGTTTGACAAAGGTACATGGGGTTAAAGAAGTAACTGACAGAGATTTTAGCCCCGTCTGACTCTGCCACAGTAATCATTACCGCACAACGTCAGTAAAGATTACCGCGACTTTTACCGTCTTTTACCTAAATATATTTTTCATTAAAGTTGTGTTGAAGCAAACAGTCGACTTGATTAAATGTATCTGACTCAAAATGATCCAACTGGACACATTTGTTTGGGAGTAATGATCCTACTCAGCTTTATCATAATTCATGCATGAAAAAGTTACAAGAAACTCAGTATCAATACATGTGCAGCAATTATTATTATTATTATTATTATTACTAGTAGTAGTAGTAGTATTACTTACATACTTATATTACTTATTAGCTATATATAGTTGTTATAACTACTATTACTGTTAACACTTTATTAAAACTTTCTATCCAGTCATTATTAAACTATATATGTTGTTCATATTATAATGTTATATTACAATATTATTACATAATAAGCTATTCGTTATTATTTATTTTTATTACTAGTACTTTTACTACTTTGCGAGTGCTTTCCAATGTGTGACTGTAATTTTTCACTACTGTGTTTTTATAGTTATTGTTTTGCTATTTTCTTGTGTCTATATTTGGTGTTTGTGCTACTATTGGAACCTTAATTTACAGAAGGCAGTGCCCAAAGGTTGACTCTACTCTACTCTACTCTACTCTACTCTACTCTACTCTAATCTAATCTAATGTACTGTAATCTAATCTAATCTAC
>JAPQRP010000013.1:29711195-29722861 GCA_037367295.1 Apogon hyalosoma
TCTAATATAATCCAGTCCAATCTAATCTAATCTGATCTAAAATAATCCAATCTAATCTAATCTAATCTAATCTAATCTAATCTAATCCAGTCCAATCTAATATAATCTAATCTAATCCAGTCCAATCTAATCTAATCTAATTTAATCTGATCTAATCTAATTTCTTTGCAGATGTAGTAAAGTAAAAGGATAACTGTGTCCAAACTGTCAGTATTTCAGTAAATGTGTTTATTCCATCCGTGTCTGTTGTATATAATGCTTCCTTCGTCCAGTGCGGCCCGTGTTACTGCAGACACAAACGGCAGAGTACCTGTCAGAGCGGTGGATCGGACTCTCTTCTGCCCGAGAGCAGAATCTGAGCGTGACTTTGCTGAATCTGCCAGTTCCCTCCTCTCCTGTGCCCTTCGTTCCAGCTCTTGTAACCTGTGCTGAGAACGACTGATGAAGTCTGGTCTGGACCTCTGCAGCGCCTCCTGCCAAAACCCGAAACATCAGCAGCACTGACAAAATATTTAAGCCCAACCCCCCCCAACCCCCCCAAGACCTGCTCCATCTCTGACTCATTCCTTTTGTCTGACACTGTATATTTCTTATTTTATGTGCCTGCTATGTGCAAACATAAGCAGACACATATAAATATTTGACATGTTTATTATTTTGCTGTGTCTTCCTCCTCCGTGGAGTGCAACCCACACCTCTTGTAGGTTGGAGAAAAACATGCAAATCGCACATTCAAACATGCGAACAGGTCAGAAAAAGTGTGTTCAGACTTTTTTTCTGGTGATTTGAGAAACAATGGCGATGAAGATCTCAAAAACATAACCATTCGTTTCCAATGGAAAAGTCTCAAAACTACACCTCATTTAATATATCAGATCATTTTAGTGTAGAAACATGGTTGAAACATTATTTACATGAATTCAGACATTTTTGGGTTCGTTCTATACACTAATATGTAATATGGTATTCTGCTGCAACACTGATTCATCAGTAAAACCCATGGAATTTGGTAAATGACAGTGGTTATGGACACTTGTTTTCATGTTCAGTTAATGATATAGGCCTATTTTGATGAAAAAGTAACTTTTTTCTTGAGTTTTCATTGTTTTAATATAATAACTGTTGAATTTACTCTGAGATTTTATGAACATGTACATGATCAGTGAATTAAATATTGGAAAATATATGATTTTAAGGGAAAAAACAAATGTAAAACATAGAAGATACGATTGTAATAAACAGTGATAAATCACCTAACAAAGGTTAAAACAGAGAGAAAAATAAATTTAGGAACTGTCAAAAAAGTAGCACTGGGTCTTAATGGGTTAATCTAATCTGACCTAATCCGGTCTCATTGAATCTAATCTAATCTAATCTAATCTAATTTTATCAAACCTACTCCAATGTAATGTAATGTAATCTACTCTACTTTAATCTAACCTACTCCAATGTAATGTAATGTAATCTACTTTACTGTACTGTAATCTACTCTACTCTAATCTAATCTAACCTACTCTAATGTAATGTAATGTAATCTACTCTACTTTACTGTACTCTAATCTAATCTAATATAATCTAATCTAACATTCTCCTATGTAATGTAATCTACTCTAATCTAACCTACTCCAATGTAATGTAATGTAATCTACTCTACTTTAATCTAACCTACTCCTATGTAATTTAATCTACTCTACTGTACTGTAATCTACTCTAATCAAATCTAACCTACTCTAATGTAATGTAATGTAATCTACTCTACTTTACCTCTACTCTAATCTAATCTAACATTCTCCTATGTAATGTAATCTACTCTAATCTAACCTACTCTAATGTAATGTAATGTAATCTACTCTACTCTATTGTACTCTTATCTACTCTAATCTAATTTAATCTCTACTCTACTTTAATTTAATCTAACCTACTCCTATGTAATGTAATCTACTCTACTGTACTGTAATCTACTTTAATTTAATCTAACCTACTCTAATGTAATGTAATGTAATCTACGCTGCTCTACTCTACTGTATTCTAATCTAATCTAACCTACTCTAATGTAATGTAATGTAATCTACTCTACTTTACTGTACTCTTATCTACTCTAATCTAAACTAATCTAACCTACTCCTATGTAATGTAATCTACTCTACTCTAATGTAATGTAATGTAATGTAATCTACTCTATTGTACTCTTATCTAATCTAATCTAACCTACTCTAATGTAATGTAATGTAATATACTCTACTGTACTCTTATCTACTCTAATCTAATCTCTACTCTAATTTAATCTAACCTACTCCTATGTAATGTAATCTACTCTACTGTAATCTAATCTAATCTAATCTAATCTAATCTAAATCTTGAATAAAATTATTCCTGGGATCTTTAAACCTCAAACCTTTCGATTTAGAATTATTTTACAGGCTGGAGAAAACAAACAAACAAACAAACAAACAAACCCCCCTCACCTGAAGAGAAGCCGTCCCCGCCGACCCTTCAGGATCCAGACCCAGCGGAACGAATCCAGCATGAGGTTGTCGGTGGACACGGGGCGGGCTTTGATGGGGACACGGCGTCACGCTTTCCCCCTCACGTGTCACTGTCAGGGCAGAGAAAACCCAAGCGTTTGTGTTTCATTTACACCTGGCTTGACTTCACATGCCTCAGCGCTCTGCACAGTTGTTCAACACACCCCGCAGGCCTGCCACCACATATTACCCCCACATATGAATCACAGCTCACGGTACGTAACAGGCGAGGAATTCTTCTGTATCGGTATCGATTCACTTAAAAACACAGCTCCGAAAAGAGCTGAGCCGGCACTTTTGGAGGTAATCATAAGAAAATCAATGTTTTTATAAGGTTTTGGAAATCATGATTACACACAAGGGGGATGAGAGAAGTTTTATTACCAGCGTTTCCCTGAGGAGATGCATGGGAGTCCTGTTCAGATTTCCCATTTTGGGTTTTCTTCTTACTAAGTTGTCTTTGGAGTTTGATATTTGCAATGATTGCAGCCGCATTGAGGGCAAGGACTTCCTCTGGAGTCTGATGGGAGTTGAGATCTGGAACATAAGAGAACGTGGATTTAACCCATAAAGACCCAAACACCCACCAACGACCAAAACATCTACTGATCTACACTGTTTAATACCTGTTCATCCTCTAATCCTATCAATACATGCAAATAATTGGTGTAAAATACAGTTTGTCGTCTTTTCGTGGTCATCAGATATGATCCATATGGACGTTCAGAGGCTCCGTAGTTACCGTGGAAACACCGTCATCTTCTACAACATTGATTCACCAGTAAAACCCATGGAGTTGGATCAGTGACAGTGGATGGACACACTGGGTTTTGCATCCAGTTATTGGTATATTGGCTAAAAAAGTAAGTTTTTCTTCAGTTTTCTCTGTTTTTGATGTAATAACCTTCAACTTTAATCTGAATTTTAATGAACATTTACATGAATATAGGAAAACACCTGATTTACACCTAAAAAAAACCACAAAATACAGAGGATAATATTATGACAAATAGTCCTAAAACACTTAAGAAAGGTTAAATATAGAGAAAAAATTTATAGTTTGGAAGTGCCACAAAAGTAGCACTGGGTCTTTATGGATCAATAACTGTTGATCCATTAATTCTATCAATACGTGGAAATAATTGGTGGAGTTGGATTAATGACAGTGGATGGACACGCTGGGTTTATGTTCAGTTAATGAGAGATTTGACCGAAAAAGTCACTTTTTTTTCAGTTTTCTCTGTTTTTCATATAATAACCCTCAACATTAATATGAGCTTTTATGAACATCTACATGATCAGTGAATTAACTGTAAGAAAATATAAGATTTTCACTGTAAAAAAAAAACAACCCAAATACAGGGGATAATATTATAAGAAAAGGTGATCAGGGATATAGTTTACATTTCAAGTCACCTTTTCTTTAGTGTTTTTCTGTTTTGATATAAAAACCTTTGAATTTACCCTGAATTTTGATGAACATCTACATGATCATTTAATTAAATGTAGGAAAATATATGATTTACACTGAAAAACGCTGAAAAATACAGAGGATAATTTTACAATAAATGGTGATAAACCACTTAAGGAAGGTTCAATAGAGAGAAAAATTAATTTGGGAACCACCACAAAAGTCACCCTGGGTCTTTATGGGTTAACAAGGCTTAGTTTTAAAGTTATTATGGGATTTTATTTTGTGCAGTAATTGTGTTTTCAAACATTAAAAAATGATTAGAATGTTTGGAACTGTGAAGTTCTGCCGTAGGTGCTAATGTATTAGTTTGTAGAGATATGAAATTAAATTATTTCCAATGATGAGCCGGGGATTTATGTGACCACTAGAGGGTGTACTGAGTCACTGTGCTGGCCTCCCATGGTGAGAAAAACTAATACTAAAGCTGACATGAGAACAATTAAAAAAAAAAACAAAACTCTCCTGCCAAATTTAAGCTAAAATCATCATTATAATCAACAAAAATTAAAATAAAATCAGTTTAATGCTGAAATGTCAGCCTTTCTTCTTCATGAGTGAGTTCGATTCTAAGGCTATGGAGGTATAAAGTTATTATGGGATGTTATTAACTTTGCTAAGTTGCTGTGATGGTTCTGACCTTGTTTATTGGCTGTAAAGTATGATTAGAGTGAACAGAATAAAGCGTTGTGACGTTATATTAAAGATGTCAGTGTATTATGCTACAAAGATTTGAACTGAATTTATTTCCAGCAATAGGCCAGGATTTATGTGACCACTAGAGGGAGTAATGAGTCACTCTGCTGGTCTAAGATGGTGAGGAAAAGTCAAACCGCAGACAGAGGCTTTTGACCAAAGCATCAGAAAGTGACCAGATGGCATGAGAACCATTAAGAAACAAATAAGGCTACGTCGTGGAAGAGAAACAATAAAAACAGCTTTATTCCTAAATTTGAGTTAAAATTCTAATCAGACCAATAGGATAAGAACCACAATGAACAACTTTCAGAGTCAAAGAAGTGAAGTGATAAAAACAGAGGTTGTTATTTTCTCCACTGGACGCAGCTGTGACAGCTCTGACCTTGTTTGTCGGATTCAAACAGAGCTTTAGTTCAGCTACTGACAACACGAACCGAACAGAAAACTGAGGTGATTTGTGGTTTTACTGTGGCTGCTTTCTGTCTAAAAACAGAGCTACGCTAACGGAGCTATAATGTAAACTATCAGCTAATGCAGCACGTGAAGATTATAAGGCATGGGCTTATTTTGACTGTAAAAATAAGCACGAGTTTGAAGAAAAAAAAAGAAGAAAACTTGATACTAGAATACACATGTGCATAAATAATGAGCTTTGTACTTTATTTAGTGAGTGATACATACATTTGCTCTTCACAGTAGTAATAGTGGTCACTTTCGTGCAGTCAAATGAGGATGAGCTCATGTTGTCTTCTAGCTCAGTCTACAGCAATGCATCTACGTCTACAAGACCATCATTTGTGTTGTCATCGTCATGTAAGAATCACGTATTCTCTAAAAAGTCAACTGTCCTTGAGCTCAAGCTGTCAGATAAATGTCGTAAAAGGAGTAAAATGTACAATATTTACCTCTGCGATGTTGTGTAGCAGATGTATAAAGTAGCATTAAAGGTTCAAAGGTTGAGTATTTAGTAACTCTGACTGAATGTCAGGTGTTTGGCTGCTGAAAACCACAGGCTCAGCTCATAAAGTCCTTCCACATCTGACAGTATCAAACACTGAACTCAGATTACACTGCCTGAGGCCTCTGTAATTAATTGATGACACTCTTAATGAATGAGATTAAAGAATAATTAATAATTTCACACACAGAAATGGCATCATGAAAGATGAACACACTCTCGCTGCAGGGAAGCTCCCTTCTCGCATTACCAGTTCGCCTTTTGAATGTCAAATATGAGCACGTTTAGGGATTTTACATTGAAAACTGTGTCTTATTCACATTAGTGCTACGTTATACATACCCAGTCCATGCCGACTCATAGCTGTTCGATGCAACAAACACGTTTTTAAGTGTCCGTCTAGATATATGGTGCGTTAAGGTCATGTGTTTTCAATTTGTTGGTTCAGTTTCTGTGATTTTTGTTTTGAATATAGTCTCTGCACATCATGGCCTTGTCGCTGTATCACCAGATTTAACTCCTACTCTGCACATTTTATCCCTTTCAAGCTGAAATAGTACATTAATACATAAAGTAAAACTCTCCTATCAATGAGGATAAGAGGGATGTATTTTTTGCACATTAGCTAAATGTCCTCCATTTATTTTGCTTGGATTTGACTGCACTGCCAATTATTACAGCAAAATACATAATAATGTGCCATGTGAAGGGTGCACTTATAAATATAATATGTATATGTGAAAGGCAGAGGAGAGTAAAGAGATGTAACAAGACAAAACAGTAGGAAAGTGACAAGAAAATGAGATAAACAAGACAAAAAAGATGCAATGTGATGAAAATATGAAGCAAAATACACAACAAAATGGAAATGATTTAGCAGTAAAAGGTGCAAAAGATGTGGAAACCACAAAAGATTGAAATGATGCAAAGGTAAAGAGGTGCAACGAGATGAAAATGAGGTTAAAGTTAAGTGTGTAACAAGATGGAAGCAGCAAAACAAAAGGAACGTGGTGCGATAGGATGTAAAGGAACAAAATAATGCAGGAGATGGAATGAAAATGAAATGATGTAAAAGTAAACAATGCGACAAGACGGGAAATGGTAAAAGTCATAACAACGTGGAAATGATGTGAAGGTAAAAGATGCAACAAGATGCAGATGACAAAACAGTAAGAATGTGGAAGATGAAACTATATGTAAAAGGTGGAAATGATGTAAATGTTAAAGATGCAACAACAAAAAATAGAACTTATATACATTTACGTGAAAATGACCAAACATACAACGTGATTTAATAAAGTGTAAAAGAAGATAATGAAGTAGACATAATAAAAATGAAAAGGATGTAAAAATAAAATATGCAACATGAAATAAAAAAAAAAAAAAAAAAAGTTAGAACAAGATGAAAATGAGGCAAGAGGTAAAAGACGAAACAAGGTGACGTGAAAGTTGACAAGTATGTGCAACGAGATGCAGACGACAAAACAACAGAAACATGGACGGACGAGATGTAAAAGACGGAACAAGATTTCAAATATGAGCAGAAGGACAACAACAGAGAGGATGCAACAAGGTGAAAATGGTGTAAAAGTAAAAAATGCAACAAAGACTGAAACGACGAAACACAGAAGATGGTGTATGAAGACGATAAAGGCAAAAAAAAAAGACTGTTTCACAAAGAAAAGTACTGGAAAGTCACACCTGAGTAGAAGTACAGGTACGCGACCAAAAAAGGACTTTGGTAGAAGTTCAAGTCACCTTCTGAAATACTACTCATGAACTACTGTACTTAAGTTTATCGAATACTCTACCATTAAATGCACTCAATGAAAGCAGGCGTACAAGTAAATGTTAATACCAACCAAAGGCGTCAGAATTTTGAATATTATGACGCTTATCCAGGATTTTCAAACATGGAAAAGTAAAAGACAAGCAGTTCAGTTATTGAAAATGATGCCGACATCACACACTTCAGGAGCAAGGTTTCAAAAACCTAGACAGGAGTAGACTACTGCTGGAATTATAAATGTCAGAATAAAAATTAAATAAATAAATAAACTTATGTGGCACCTCCATTATACTTCGAAAACAAGGACTCCAAAGTCAAAACCACTGACACTATAGCAGCCTGTTTTAGGTATAGCGTCATTCAGTTGGATTTTATTGTTTTATTTATAGCATTGTTGTAATTTTATGTACTTATTTATTGTTTTTGGAAACGTTGGTATTATTTCAATGTGCTACACACCGTCGCGGGAAAATTATTAGACCACCCTTGTTTTCTTCGACTTCTTGTTCATTTTAATGCCTGGTCCAGCTAAACTTAAATTTGTTTGGACAAATATAATGATACCAACAAAAACAGCTCATAGTAGTTGAATTTCAGAGCTGATATCTATCCATTTAACATGTTTTCTTGATAATAACCCAAATCACTTCAGTTCTTCCATCGATATCTATGTCATTGTACTGACGAAAACAGTGCTTTGATTCATTCCATGTTTTCTTTTCTGTCTGTTTTAGTCACATGATCCACGCAGGAGTTAGCACTGGATTGCATAACCGTTGTTTTCGATGACTTTTGACGGTCTAATCATTTTTTCCGCGACTGTATATTGTAAAATACATTTATTTGTTTGTTTGTTTTGAGCAGAAGAAAAACCTAAAAACATTTTTATGTGCACAGGGAACTAATATCAGAGCAAATGCATTAAGAAATAAAGGTGAACAAGACAAAATAGCAATTGCCGTGTACACTAGTAATAAAATAAATTCAGTATGTTTTGCTCAAAAAGGAATGGGAAGAAGAAAACATATGAAATCCCACCCCCATCTTACATTTATACAACAGAACACATTACTTTTGCTTCCTTAAAGATACAGTGACATCTGTTTAGACTCCTAAGAATGTAAATAACGGATATAAAACAGATTAGGAACACTCCATGTTTTCTTTTCTGTCTGTTTTAGTCACATGATCCACACAGCAGTTAGGACTGGATTGCAGAACCGTTGTTTTCGAGGACTTTTGATGATCTAACACTTTTTTCCGTGACTGTACACTTTGCAGGATACTTGTACTTTTACTTAAGTACAACGCTTCGGTACTTCCTCCACCACCGGTAACCAGGCCCTATTTTTTATTCACTTCACTGCTTCATTTTGAGTTTTTGCCGCTTTACTTGACAGATGGCCGGACAGCAGAGCTTGACATGCAACATCCTTTCAACTGAGCTGAACCGGGCACATTGACATTCACGATCCGAGCCCCTCACCGCTAAACGGCCACGCAACCTGTCATCCCAATTTAGACAAAACCCCGACGGTCTCAGAGACAATATCAAGAACACGACCTCTGAGGACCTGGTGTCAGCCACGACATTGTACTAAAACCAGATCTTTAATCTTGTCGACATCAGATTTACATCCTTAGATGTCCAGTACAATGTGACTGTCTGATTCTGGCAACACGACGCTGCACCCAACACCCAACAACCTAACAGCTTAATTTCAGGATGTGGATGCCGTAATTGAATCTGAGACATCGTAATACTTTCTTTTCACGCGTCGTGTTTAACAGCTTGAGTCATCTCTTCCTCCTCCGAGCTGAAAGACGAGACCAGATTACACATGCAAAGGGAGGCATGGGAAAATGAAAGAAGGGGAAATGCTAATGTGTTATTATTCGACAGCGGCGTGCAGTTGATATTTGAGATGTGTGTGAGTTGCAGAGACGGGAATCTCATCACGATACAATCTAATAAACCTGATCAATAAAACAACAAGAGGAAAAGACGTGATCAAAGATGAAAGTTCGGCCTCCGAACGGTAAAGTCTGTGCAATAACCTCAAGCGGGAACGCGCAAAGAAACCGCGGAGGGGGTGTACATTTATATTTAGACATCGCCATCCTTTGAAAATGGAGATCAGAAACAAAGGGAAGCCTGTGAGCTGACAAGAGGGATGTCCAAGTGGGACGAGCAAACCTACCCGGGGCCTTGATAAGCGTCAGACCGGGGGGCTCTGGCACTGCCGGTGTGTGTTTCTTTGGCTGAAAGGCGTCCGTCATTGGCTGACCTGCTTCTGTCAGCGCCGTCCCAGGCCTGGTGGAACTCCTGTCAGGGTTCACGGGACTGATTCCGGCCTCTTGCGGAAGCCCTAAGCTCCATTTCCTGGCAGGCGTCGCAGTCACATTCTCCTGGCTTGGCTCAGAGCGTCCGAGCACGGCGCCATAGCAGCTCAGCGGTCTGGGTGGCCTGCCCGATCTGGGCCTCGGAGGAGCCTCTGAGGGGACCGGCGCCCCTAAAGCAGGGGGGCTGCTCACGAAAAGACTCACCATGGACCTGTGTAGAGATCCATTCTTCTCTGGATCCTTAGGGGCGATTGGGTTCTCCGTCGGGCGTTGGGGTGCGACATCGTTGTGCGGATGGTTTCCTTGAGTCCAGATGCTGTTTTCTTGGTAGAGCCCTTCAGTGTAGCTGCGTCTGTAGTCCTTATTCTTGGCTGGACTGTAGCTCTCTCTGTGTTCTGTCACTTTGATGATGGTGGCCTTCCTTCTGTGGACCACCGTGTCCAAGGCATGGCCGGTCGATTGGTTTTCTCCTGATTTCGGATTGGTCGTCACCCTCTGCTCTGTTACTTTCACTATAGTGGCCTTCCTCTCCACGGTGACCTGCCGAGGGATGGCGTCCATGGGCTGGTTTTCGGGCAGGCTAGCAGAACGGGTCACTTTCTTAGACGAGATAGTGATGGAGGAAAAGCCTGCTTTGTTCTGTGGAATGAGTGTTGTTGCGGCAGAGCTTGTCTGGATGTGTGACGGATGTGGTTTTAGAGGCTGGACACTGGACGTCCTCTGTAAAGGTGTCTTGTACTGTTCCGTCCTGTTCTGAGTGTGGTCCCTGCAGGGCTCGGCCGAGGCGGTTCGCTGCAGAGGGAAATGCCTGAAGGGCTCTGCGGCGGTTGTTTTCTTCAAAGGCGTCTTCCACTGGGGGTCTGAACTGGTCCCAGTGGGGGCCGTGGTGGGCTGGCTGCCTCCTGGGACTGATGATACCCTGTTTATTTTCCAGCCTCTCCTCAGGGCCTGCCAGGTTACAGGTTTGTCTCCGTCGTTAGCAGTCGGGCTACATGTTTCCACAGCCTGCATGTGAATAAAAAAGATAGCATGAGAGAGTTTTATATCTATGTAGGCTTTCAGTTCAGTTTGGCTTTAGATTTAGCTTTAGCATTGCAGGAGAAATTAATGCACGACATGGAATAAAACTCAAGAAGATGTATCAAAACCTGATTTTCGTAGTTCCTAGTATTTTCTGGTTCTTAGTTTTCATGAAAGGGGTCATGTTTTGCTAAATCCACTTTTATTAGCCTGTGTTACATTTATTTGTGTATTTGGGGCTGGGGCGCCGCTAGCAATTCTGGGGCCCTTGGAAGGTTACAATGTGGAGCCTTCATAAAATTCAGTATCTTGTCCATCTGTTTTGGGGGGGTACAACTAATGTGACTTGCGCTAACGTAAAATGAAACTCAAACTACATGCTTTTAACGTCTGACTTCTATGCCTCTATTATACAGCGGACCTTACATGAAATTTTCACAGCTTCTAACCTGTGTCCACTGGGCCCCCTCCACAGCTCTATGGGCCCCCCCACAAATGCTGGACCCCATGAATTTGTCACATTCACCCCCCCTTAACAGTGCCCCAGATTTGAGGATCCTAATAGTTCAAAAAGTTTGAATTTGAACCCTCCAGGTGCTGCAAAGCTATCTTCATTTTGGCAAAAATCCAGTGGATTTCTACAACCCGTTTTAATTCCTTCTTAATTTGTTGCGTCTATAACTAGTTCCGTCACACATTTGCACATATAAGGTCCAGACTTCCGACGAAAATTTCTCCAAGTACGACATAATTGTTCGTCAGCAGCAGAGGTTGGAGTAAAAAGTGAAAATATGTCCAAACTTGGAGCCCATTACTGAAAATGTTCAGTTGTTGGTTGAACGGGACAGAGCGGCACAGCCG
>JAPQRP010000013.1:29722961-29742274 GCA_037367295.1 Apogon hyalosoma
GTGCTTCAGTTTGAACATTTGACAGATAAACAGTACCACAGTGCTTCAGTTTGAACATCTGACAGATAAACAGTACCTCAGTGCTTCAGTTTCAGACTCACAGTTTGTCATGTCTTTTATGTATTGGGATCATCTCTCTCAACTCACCATACATTTTTTATTAGCCAGGTTTAATTTGTATTGGCTGACCAAATAAAAAACAAAACAAAAAAAAAAAAAAAACAATAAGCATTGGCCTTACTACTTGGATTTTTTTTTTTTTTTAAGGGCAAGGAACCAAATATGGTAACTTCATTGACCTTGATTTTCCATGTGACACTGAAAAAAAATATTAAAAAATTCACAAAAGTAATAAATCGGTGTTTTGTCCTCCGGTACAAAGCATTGGGGATTTTTTTTTTTTTTCTTCCCTCTTTTTCCTCCCTCTCCTCTCTTTTTACCGGATCTGTGTATTCTGATTTTGCATCCTGAACTTTTTATTTTTTTATTTTTTAGAGGAGCCCAGGAAGACTAGCCTGGCGTTTGTGCGTCGGCTAATGGGGATCCTCAAAAAAGAATAAACAATAACTTAGGTTGAAATGTTGAATTTCACAGTGTTTCTGTGAGCGCCCTGTAAAGGGTTAATTTTGGGTTAATTACAACAGCATTATCTCCACGTTCCAACTGCAGATAAAGCTAAAATACCGCTGGATTTAATTGGTTTAAGAAGAAAGGAAGCTGTTGTTGGTATTCTACAATCTCTTCCTCTAAATTAGAGCCGTCATGCTTTTGTCTGAACGCCTTAAACCCCTTATTAAACCTCAGCAGAAACTAAATATGAGGTTTTTGTTGACTTGAATGTCTTCTTTCTCCGTCTGGGTGTGAGATTGCAATATTCTCAGCAAACCCCAACTCAGACCTCGCTGTTTTAATGCGTTCTTTAATTCCTTTTCACCGAGTTTGAAATGATCTTCATTCCACAAACGTGCAAAATAATTAAGTAAAATGGGTATTCTTTTTGCAGCTTCACAAGCCTCGATTTATCCCTAGATCCTCTTAAACAGTTGAGTTTGATGATTTCTGCCAAAAAAGAGCCTGAAACCTTGCTTTAATACCCACAGAAATGTCGGCGAAAGGCTCTCTCTCTCTCTTGCTTTTACCGTTTATCTTGTCATTCGTTCTGATACAGTCGGGCCTCGGTGTTATTGTGGGAGCTGGAATTTTCTCAGACGCGACTCATTATCTTGTGCTAATGGACTTTGTTCACACTCACTTTGAAGAGACAAAATTGCTGCAGTGGAAACAGCGTGTATGCAGGTATCAATAGATGAGTCCGGACTGGATTATGTGACGCATATGGTTACTTAAATCAGCGAAATTATCTACAAATGTAATAAACATGAATGAATTAAAGCTGCAGTTTGTTAGTTTCATTTCCGGATCATAATACATATCTGTTTTTACGTGAAAGCCCGTTTCTAAGTGCATTTTTAAGTGATGAACTCAATAAATAAAGGTATTTACTCATATATTATCATATCTAGAGGTGTCAAACTCATCTTCTTTCGGGTTCCACCTTCGGCCCAATTCGATCTGAAGTGGGCCGGATCAGTAAGATAATAAAATAATAGCCTGTAAATATTGACGGCTCTAACATTTTCTCTTTGTTTTAGTGCAAAAAAACCCCAAAAAAAACATTCAGTTTCATTCCATTTACCAAGTATTCAAATAAAAAAAAAAAAAAAAAAACAACAGCTGAAACGTCTTAAGAAAAATAAATGCAATTAACAATATTATGTCTCGGTTTATCATTTATACACATGTGCATTACAGATCAGATCCACAAAGGCACACAACATTTAGTAACAGGTAGGATTTTGTTAAAATTGCACTAAAGACATTTCAGGTTGGTCATATTTGTTTAGCTTATTCACATTTTATACTTAAAGGATAGTTTTGTAATGTAATGTTATTTTTTGCACTAGAACAAATCGAAACACTTTGAGATTATGTCATTATTTCTAGGCATAATATAATATTTTTTCACATTAAACCAGGAAGAATACTTGGAGTCATTATTTAGAGGTTATTGTGACTTTTTTTTTTTTTTTTTTTTTTTTTTAGCTCTTATTGGTCTGTATGTGAAACCTGAACTAAACCCAGTTTGACATCCTTGATTGTTAATATCTTCTGTGTAATTTTTGCATTTCATAATTTATTCCCGCGGACCCGATTGGAACATTTTGCGGCCGATTTTGGCCCGCGGACCACATGTTTGACACCCCTGATTTAGAACATTTCCGACTTCTAATGCTGTTCTTTTAGTATTGAAATAGTGTCTCTTTATTGGTTTATAATCTAATATGGTTGTTAAGTTTTTTTTCTTATTTGTTCTTTATTTTAATGGTTTTATTTGAGTTTGATTTGAGTGATGTTGGTGATAATAGTAATAATACATTTTATTTGTACAGTGCTTTTCAAGACACTCAAGGACTCTATATAAATTAAAACAAAAGAATGTAAAACATTCGTAGGATTATCAAACAGATTACAGAATATAAAGATAAAACAGCATCAGGAAAATATCAAAAACAAAATCAGTCATACAAAAAACATCGAAAAGCATCACACATGTAATAAAAGAAGAGGGGATATTAAACTTTTTTTTTTTAAATTTATCACATACCTGAATACTGCATTTCATTCACATGTTCTTTCATTGCTGTTGAATAAAGTGTCCTTGTATTTTCAATTAAGCCGGAAACGGCGTATTAAAATGTAATTAGAAAACAGATTTCCTTGCGACAGCAGACACAGACCTGTTAAAAACAAAATATAAAACTAAATATGGGACCGTAATAAGAAAAATTAGAACCAGACAACATGTGAACGAGCGACGAACAGAAATGAATGCAGGCTTAAGCGGAAAAAGAAACACCTGAATTCAACGCGTCCCATTTAATTTTTTTTTTTTTTAACACTAAAACAATATTTATAGGTTATTCTGATAGTATTTTACTGGGCTCGAGAATGAGAAATGAAAAGCATCTGAAACAGTGTCTCTGTGACTATGAAATATTGATATTTGCATCTAAAATCAGCATGAGCTGGACATCTTACAGCTTTAGACATGATGTGTCCCAATACTTTTGTCCACATATCTCATGGGCTTGAGAATGAGAAATGAAAAGCATCTGAAACAGTGTCTCTGTGACTATGAAATATTAATATTTGCATCTAAAATCAGCATGAACTGGACATCTTACAGCTTTAGACATGATGTGTCCATATAATTTATTTCTTTATTGTAAACTTTGAACAGAATTGAAAAGTTTGGGTTTAATCAAAAGCCTTAGACGCCCAAATCCATGTCAGAAACACTTCTTTTTTGTGTGTTTTTGTCAGTGGAGTGGAAGTAGAGTGGAGTTAGTTAGTTTTGAGATGCAGTAGAAGCACCGGGTCCTGCCGCCCCTCTGGGCTGATGTTCCTCCCTTTATCTTAACATCACTTGGCAGATCCCTAAAGAATATGTGTCAGCTCTGCAGCAGAACTTACTGCAGCCGGCTCCGTCTCACCACCGGCGGGGCTCATCAGGAAAACACCGTAAACACCGACTACAGCGGCTCCATCCGCTCACATTTGTCCCATATAAATGACTACCCCGGCTTCTCTGAGAGGGCTTTGTTTGTGTTGGTTCTGCTCCAGACCAGTCCGATCCAGTCCGGTCCGGTCCTTCAGGGCACGGCGGCCTCCAGTGGCTCATTTGTAAAATCGTTTGCGACACATAAACGAGACCTCGTTTCGGTGTTTTCTGTTTAACATCTGCGCTTATGTCCTGGCCTTAAAAACGATCACAAACCACGACCTGAATAAGGATTTTCTCACTTTCTACGACTAAATGCAGGGCTGTGCGCTTACTGTTTTTTTAGGTGGTAGCGCTGGTGCTAGCGAGTTAAAAATTTTAGTAGTACAAAGAAAAATATAGTAGTGCACACAGTTGGACAGTTAGTTAACGTGTTTATCGGCTGAATTAATTTGATACTGATAAGAAATTCTAACAGTGTTGAACAACAATTAAACTGATTCTTTAACCTTTATTTTTCTTCCACCTGAACCCAACATGAAGAATTTAGTTTAGTTTATTTTTTAGGAGTATGCAACAAAAGACAATAATCCTACTTTGTCCTGGCAAATGAAACGGATAAGAAAACAAAACAAACAAACAAGAAACAAAAATATATACATGAAAACAAAATATGACTTCATTTGCATATTCGAAAAGGATTGGGAGGAAGTAGAACTTATTTAATCCCACCCCTTTTCCACAAAACAGTCTATCGTTTAGCTTCCTATCAACAGAATACATGAGAAATCAAGTCCCTTGGATCAGTTCACCTCGCTTATCGTCTTCACATGTACATACACGTACATACACACCTATACTGACATACCGAGAAAATAAAAGATACACACATACATCCTTGGAGGCAACACAAAATGAATACACAATAAAGTTAACAGTGAGACAAAGTGAACAACAGCAATCAAACAAAACAGACAAAATCGACACACGCGCTCGAAAACATTTTTAAAAACGAAAAATCAACAGCATTATATTTTCAATGCACATCGGTGAACAGTCTGTGCTGGTCTGAATTAGATATGGCTTATTGACAAGAAACAAATCTAATCAGTCCCTTAATTCAAATAGATTTTACTCAACAAAAATGTATAAAGTTCCCTTTGACTAAACGATACGCTTCACTGAGCTCGAAAACTTTGGGGCTTGTACTGTGTGAAGGTTTGAGAGAGAGAGAGAGAGAGACTTGTGCTAGTGGATGCATATTTCCCTTCGCACAGGATGATTTTTAGGAGCAAATCCGACGGAAATTGTGGCACTGTACAGCCCCGAAATGATACCGAGTTTTCTTCAGTTTTCACGAGGCTGAGTTTGTGTGAGATGTCGTATTGTTTTTATCTGAATAGAAACGAGGGACGTCCCGATCCAATGTAAAGATCGGGATCGGATTTAGTGACGAGATTGGGCCGATCCGGGCCCAGTTCTGGGGGGAAGAGAGAGGGGTCAATGCCTGCTTAAACAAACGTCTTGCCCCGTCAAAGTAAAGTTTCCGAAGGTAGGGAAAAGGAAAACGAGCTGCACAACAGCAGCAGCAGACTGAAGGCCCCCACAGAGTCGGGCATACTTGACTCTGCGGACGTCCACGCGTACTTAAATTCACATTCAGATTTCTTTATTGTCATTCAGACATTACATCAGAGATGCATTGCAGAACCAAATTACGATGCATTTATGGCCATGATAAAAACAATTAGATCAAAACGCCATAAGAATAAAAGGATTTAAGAAATGTATATATAATATGTGCACGATTGTTGTGCAAAACAAGGCGGACTCAATGCGGGCCCAAAGCGACATCCACTGGGCATGTTCGCGCAAAGCTTAACTTTTACGACCACGTGGACTTGACGTACACGTACTCAGTGTAACACAATGCAGGATGATGTAAATGCAGGACATCGTCACGAGAAATGTAGGAAATCGCTACGCTCCACTATGAAACCTCAAACGTTCGCGGACAGTGCGTCCGATTTTGTGGGAGGCTTTGGAGGACTTAGTAAAGCGTTTGTAAGTTTCACTTTCACTTTGTACGGTTATATTATCTGCGTTTGCTCATTGTGAGGGACATATGGTACGGAACGCGCCCCCATATAATCCCTGGACGGACCTGTCCATAGAGACACTATAGCAGAGGTGGTAAACACACGGTCCACGGGCCAAAACCGGCCTGCCAAAGGTTCTAATTTGGCCCTCAGTATGAATTGGGAAAGTGCAAAAATTATACTGAAGTTATGAAGAGTCTAAGGTGTCATACTTGTTTGACTTTACTCACTAAACCAGCTCCCGACCGCACCTTTAAACTGGATTTTCCTCTTCACTTTGAATAGAAACGTGCCCTGAAATGGTGTTTGCATTGAAGGGGCACACGTCCGCCATCTGTTGGTGGGAGGTGGTAACGAGATTTGGAACTCCGTCTGAAGCTATGGTCTGTTTCCCTCAGTTACGTTGCTTGGCACAATATTACAACTGTGGCGCTTTAAAGGTCCTTAAATAGACATGTCCGCCTTGTAACGTTAATGCTCATAACCGCTTATAATGAAGTTATCTGTGTAAAATACCATAATAATCCTAAAGTTTGGACAATTTTGCACTATCATACATTTAGGTTGCATTTTCCTTGTAAACTGTGTAAATAATGCTTGTATATAATAGCGTTATGGAAAGTCTTGTCTTTTATTCTAACTTAGATTTGATATTTTTATATTATTTTTTAAGCTCAAATTCTTAATCCCTCCTTTGTCTCGATATTTATCTTAACACATAATCTGTACATTGAGGGCAAAGCTTACTGAAGTCAAATTCCTTGTATGTGTGCACGAACTTGGCCAATAAAGCTGATTCTGATTCTGATTTACACTGAATAGGAAGGTGAGTAGGAAAGTTTGGAAAGCACTGTCGCTCTGAAAAGTAAGTTAAATGAAGATTGTCAGAGTATGAGGTCTGCCTTTTCGGAAACACAGCTTTAACAATGAATGACTGATACATCCTGTGGATAATATAGTGTATCTACTGTGTGTGTGTGTGTGTGTGTGTGTATCTGCTGTGCGCATGTGTGTACTACCACCGTCTGCTGAGTCGTCCGTCTTGCCTGGAAGACCCCATACAACTGGAGTGTAATAATCATCCTCTATTCAGCCCCGCTGCCTGGAAAAGGGCGTCTTCAGTCCACCGTGAGCTTATTGAACTCCTCCTCATTCAACTGAAGCGCTGTATTAAATCCATATTCCCATACCCGCTATTTCTGTATGTTACTATTCTCACACAGACCTTCTTTTTCATGCTCTCATACGTGATTACGCTCTCACTTTCTTTATCTGTCATGTATAGCTGCACAGGCAATCACAGTAAATCACTGGTAAATGATTGGGCTTTTGTGCAGCTGGGATGTGTGAAAGACCGCGGCACCTAGGCAGCGTTGAAACTGGGAAGTTTGTCTCATCAGCGTGTTGGTTTTACTTCTACCGTTCTGCTACAAACCGGGGGATTTACGGCGTCGAAGGGTTCGTTTTGACTTTCACTACCAGAAAACAAAGGCCGAGGTGTGGATGTTTGTGTTTGGCTGAATGTCACATCAGTGCATCTTCCGCACAACACTTGTTTATTTGTCGTATTTCATACACAGTTTTCCATTGGCTTTTAGAACTTTCCAGCATTGTCGAGTCTATTTAAATTTTTGGCGGCGTTCTCGACTTGAAAGAACTTGTCTCGGATGTTTTCCTGGACTTCACTCAAAGAACCGGTCAATCAGTTGTCGTTTTGCTTTTTATTGAAGTAGTAGGTGGATTTTACATCTTTAGCATTTTCATTATCTTTGGTGTCTTTAGGTGAAAAACTTCAAAGAACAAAATATAAAGACAATTAGTCAAACAAATTAAGCGTTTCTTTAAACGGCGCATTTCTTTTTTAAACAAACGTTATGTTTTTAAAAAGGTAATAAATGACTTTTCTTAGAAATGAAGGTGGAGGCACCTCACAGGCAGTTTGACAGAACAAGCATTGGTTCTAAGTTTTTAGAAAACTTGTGTGCACGCTTATGACTTATGTGTTTTTTTTTAATTATTTTTATTCCAATTTTTATTTAAAACAGTCTCACAACATATTACACAGGACATCATTGATACAGAGTACACTGTTCACTCTTTTGTTTGTTTTTAAGAAAAAAGGGTGTCAATAGTTGCTTTTCTGTTGACCCTCAAATTGCATTAATATAATTTGCACTTAAAAATTTACTTAATGGAAAAACGACAATTTCGCCAAAACTCTCGTTTTTCGATAAAATTTTTTGCACTTGCAAGAGGTGGTTTTTCGGGCGTAGCGCAAGAAGTGTATCACATCAAACTGCAATGGAAAGACCTTTTTCTGCAACTAGAGTCACGTGAATAAAAGCAACCGGATATTGACGGACGTTACAGCAAGCAAAGAAGAAGAGTTTTAAAAGAAACATGGTATGTGTGGACACACCAGGAAACCCAATCATTTTTTAATGTAGTACGGGATAAAGGGGTAATGTATAATAATAATGAATATATCTGTCAATCAGCACAATATTTATGTTCGTTGCCATGTTTATGGAATGGCCGGTCATGTCATTTTTGTGATTATAATTAAACAAATCATCGCATTTGTGATTTAACGGAAAAACCGACATTACGCACTTCTGCTTTTTTGATATTCAGTAAATACCGGTAAAGTTTTGCGTGTATGACCAATGGAAAAGTGACTAATATTGCTTACAGAAAGAAAGAAAAAAAGAAACACCCCCCCCACACACACACACACACACAACAAATAAAAAAAAAACCCAAAAACAAACCAAAAAAAATAGCAAAAAGGTAATTTGTGAATCTTTGTTGCACGAATATTGTCATATAAATATAGACTATCCAGTGCAACACAAAACAGAGTATTGTGTGTTTTTAAAGGTGCTATATAAATAAACTGACTAGACTTTTGTCCATGTAGTGAGGCGGCTGTAGCTCAGTTTAAGGAACCTAGGAAGTAAACGTTGTCTATCATGCTGCATTAGCTCAGGTTAAACTCCTCTTTCTGCTGAGAATGAGTTGCTGCAGAGATGTGATACTGTCGGCGGACAAAGCCCTCGACTACACCTACCGCTGCTAGACATTTGAGGATTTTCTACTTTCTGGCTCATTGAAGTCCTCCTCTTCCAGCCGGATGGAGAACTGACTCATGCTCCACTCCTTTCCTGCTGGAGAATCCTCTTGTCTGGGATTTACCAGCTGCCTCTCAGCCCACAGAGACTTTTCTACACAACATCAAGAGCTTCGGTCTCTTTCCATTCAGCTTTTCCTGCACACTCCTTCTCTTTCCTCCCCTGTTTCCTCTCCCTTCTCTCAACACCGTATTCTCCTCTAAATCTAATGATATGTTATATACTCAGTGTGGATTAGTGTATTAGAGAAACCCAAGGAGTAGAATTACATTCAGTCCAGCGTTTAACCCTTTGACAATGGCGATCTCGCCGGCGCTACGTTTTGCATTTTACAGTATTCAAATTATGGTAACTCCTGAACCGTTTATGCTAACCACAAAATTCAAATGGTAGCGGAAAGCTGAGATCCTGAACTTTCCGACACTGTATAACACTTTATGGCAGCTATGTGGGACTCTATTACAAGTAGAAAGGAACTGTTTCAGAGACTTCCATACAGGCTAAAATATGCCTGGAAACAAAAATACAAACAAAAAATATGAATCCATAATATGGACACTGAATGTCCAAGACCAAAAAGCATATTTGAGCAGATGGAGAAGAGTTGAAAGTTTATTTATGCAATCTCAAAAAGTTTTGTTACGGACATTTACAGTTGTTTCTGATAATAAATATGCTAAAAACTTCAAGTTTCTTTTTTTTTTTAAGCAAAAGACACTGTTTTAATCCAATCCAACTTTATTTATAAAGCACTTTAAAACAATCACAGTGGACCAAAGTGCTGTACAGAAGACTGAAAGCACAATAAAAAATTAATAAAAGCGTTAAGAGACTAGAAAAGAACTCGGAGAGCCATGGCAGATCCCCCCACGATCAACACCAAAATGGAATCACTTGTTCCTTGTGCCAGTATCAACATTTCCTGAAACTTTCATCAGAATCCATCCATAACTTTTTGAGTTATCTTGCTAACAGACAGACAAACAAACCCAGATGAAAACATAACCTCCTTGGCGGAGGTAACGATAAAGTCGAATAAATAAAACAAGTTAAAAATATAAAAACAGAAACAAAATGTCAACATCGCAAGAGTGTTAAAAAGTCAAGGAAAACAGGTGGATTTAAAGAAGATTAAAAACAGGCAGGGAAGAGGCCTGTCTGATATACAGAGGCAGGTTGTTCCGCAAGCATTTTTTATTTATAATAATAATAATAATAATTTACGGCCAGATACTGGAAGTTAAGTTCTTCCTGGAAACAAAGGTGTAAAAGAATTGGCAAAAAAACACATTTTCTGACACTTTTATTGCAATGAAAACATGAGGACACCTGTTATAATTTCAGTCTTATAAGGGTTCACAGGTTGCTTGTAATTATGGGAGGGGTGTCGACATACGCTGGTTAAGTAGAAAGGTCTGAAATCTGATTCATCACCCATTTCATATTCACACATTAACGCTCCAATCATTATCTGATTTCTGGAGTTATCAGATCAATCAAGTGATCTGATAACTGATATGTGATGAGTGAGTTTATGACCCACCGCGATGAAACGTCTAAACCAGGGTTTTTCGATTATCGCATATAAACGTGTCCGATCCCACCGTTACCCACAGTTATCGTCACAAAAACAGGCTCAGTGTTCCTCAGAATCCACACAGACTTATGTAAGAGTTCATGTATGGTAATGAGTCTCCAGCAAATTATGCCACTGTTTATATCCCGTTTCCAAAAAAAAAAAATTGCATGGCGCACTCTAGGGAGAGTATGGTCCACTTCTTCGTCCTCTTCTTCATCCTCCTCCTCCTCTGATGGATTTTCTCTCCCTCACTGCTTCCTAATTGACACCAGTTTACTCTTGGGTATGCAAATTCAGGTTTATGAGCCCCAGCGTGACAAGAATCACTGTGGTTAAATTGCGCCATCATCCCCTCACATGTCAGGGTTTATGTTTGATGGCTGTCATTTACTCTGGACCCTGGCGTTGGCGTTCATTTTATTCACCCCCCGCTCCCACTTTTCTTACAGTTCCCATTAGTCTGATATGAGAACTCCTCTTATTGCCAGTAATTGGTAGGGGTGTGCGTTGGCAAGAACCTGGTGATACATTTTTGGTTTGTTTTTGCTTCTTTTTTGAAAGATTATTTCCTACAATGAACATCTGCCTCATTCAGACGATAAAAAATGCTTTTAGGATGATTGAAATAATCATTATTTAACAAACCAGTATTAGCAGTTTAAAAAACTACATGTATGACGTGCAATATAACAACACTACTTTTGTCGTATACAAACAACAGCAAAATACCCATGTGAATATATAAATAAAATATCCATGTGAATATATAAATAGAGGAAAATACCCATGTGCATACATAAATAAGAGTAAAATACCCATGTGCATATATAAATAAGAGTAAAATACCTATGTGCATATATAAATAAGAGTAAAATACCCATGTGCATATATAAATAAGAATAAAATACCCATGTGCATATATAAATAAGAGTAAAATACCCATGTGAATATATAAATAAGAGTAAAATACCCATGCGCATATATAGAGTAAAATACCCATGCGCATATATAGAGTAAAATACCCATGTGCATATTTAAATAGGAGTAAAATACCCATGTGAACATAGATAGAAAAGAGCAAAATACTCATGTGAATATAGAAATTAAAAAAAACAAAACATAAAACAAACTATAAACAAAAAAGAAATCCACAAAACAAAAATAACCCCCCACCATGTCTGCATTTGAATAAATACCTAAAAATATCGATATGGTACTTTAAAAAAAAATATCGATACAGTATCATGAAACGAAACGTCTCGATGCGTCACGGAACCGATATTTTCCCACTTCCCTTGCGATCGCGCGGGCGGTTTTTGGTTTTCATACGGAATGAGGCTTAACGTCCCCATCGCGGCCCCGTCGTTTGTTGTTCCGACGGCGTTCTCCTGGCACCTGCCATTCATTTAAAATATGCAGAATCAGCCGGACTTGCCGCCCGGTTCCAAACAAACGCACGCATGCAGCAGCTCGAGGCTTAACGGGGGTTGTCTGGCTACTCTTAATGATAGTTTAATCGAGCGCTCCCCTCTGATGGCCCAGCACATTAATCCCACCTCTGTTTTGATTGTTTTGTTGTTTTCCCTCCATGTAGGTGGCTTTTTGTTTCTCTGCACGGAACCATTGAATTCATTTCCTGGGGTTTTTGTTCTATTGTCAGGCCGTGGCTCGCGTTCTGGTGGATTCTCTGGGCCCGCTGGATTGTTCTGGCCTCGCATTCGGACACGTGCATGTGTGTACATAAAAGGCTATAACTGTCATCCTCTGTGTTTAATGCTGAAGCGGTGACTTGCAGTTGTGGGAAAAAATTATTAGACCGCCCCTTGTTTTCAGGGACATTAATCCGTTTACTTCATCTGCTGTCGTTTGTTTATATCCAAATGATTCTGTCAAAGCCCCCTGAGGCCGAGGGCTCTACACATGCGGTTGAAAAATTGAATTGAATAGACGGGCTGTTACAAGTCCACTGTTGTTGAAGTTTCAGTTTCGGTTTTAGCTTCGTCTTTGGTGTTTTCACGTAAACGTCCCACTCGGTCGCTGCTGTTGAGGTTGTATCTGACCACTGACCTCGGTTTCTCTTCGTGTTTGGTTGGCGTTGTCATGATTTTTTTTTTTTAACCATTTCTCCTTTTCGTACTGCGGTCTTTTTACAGCGTCAGTTCCTTAAACGATTAAAGTCCCTTTTGTACATTTATACGCTCATAATACATCAGTTGATCCTGTATATGCAGACCGCATCAATTTGACTGTTTCTTTTTTTTTTTTTTTTTTTTTTTGTGTCAAATCATAAGAAAAATCATCTAAATGTGCTTAAGTTTCCTTTTAGAGAAAACATCTGAAACCTAAACTTATCTTGTGGAAGTGTATTTTTTGCAGGATGTGGTTTTGTCCATTTGTCCACCAAAGATATCGGTGCTGACCTTCTTCTACTGCAGGTCATACACTGCATTTGATGTTCATCTTTGTGGTCTTCTTAGTCGCCGTCTTCTTCATCTTCTTTGTCGTCGTCTTGGTCTTACTCTTGTTTGTCGTCTTCTCCTTTATCTTCATGGTCTTCTTAATCACTGTCTTCTTTGTCTACATCTTCTTTGCCTCCTTTGTCGTCTTCATCTTCTTTCTTCCTTGTCTTCTTGGTCATCTTCATCTTTGTCTCGGTCTTATTCTTCATCTTCATCTTCCTCGTCTTCTTTATCATCTTCTTCCTTGTCGTCTTCTTCATCTTCTTTTTGTTACTCTGTCGTCTTGGTCTTTATGTTTGTTTCCGTCGTCATTGTTTTCGTCTTTGTCTCCGTCTTTGTCATCGCCTTTTTGATCTTCTTGGTCTGTGTCTTCTTTGTTGTCTTAATCTTCTTCCTCATCTTCATTGTCTTTGTGTTCTTCGTCATCGTCTTGGTCTTATTCTCGTCTTCGTCTTCTTTCTCACCATCTTGGTCTTGTTCATCTTCTTTGCCATCATCTTCATGGTCATCATTTTTTGATCTTCTCGGTCTTTGTCTCATCAGTCTTCTTTGTCATCTTAATCTTTTTCTTTGTCTTTGTTGTCTTTGTTGTTTTCTTCATCGTCTTTGTATTCTTCGTCATTGTCTTGGTCTTATTCTTTTTCGCCTTCGTCATCATCATTTTTGTCTTCATCTTCTTTTTCGTCTTCTTGGTGTTTGTCTTTGTCATCTTGGTCTTCTTGTTCATCTTGTGTGTCATCGTTTTCCTCTTCTTCATGTTCTTGATCATTGTCTTTGCTGTTTTGCTCTTCTTTTTGTTCATCTTCTTTGTCATTGTCATCATTTTCTTCTTTGTCATCTTCTTTTCTTCTTCATCTTCTTGGTCTTTGTCGTCTTCTTATTAGTCTGTCATCTTCTTAATCTTTTGGTTTTCTTGTCTTCTCGTCTTCATTTTCTTTGTATCCATCATCATCTTGGTCTTCTTCTTTTCTTCATCTTCTTTTTCATCTTCTTGGTGTTTGTCATCTTGGTCTTCTTGTTTATCTTCTTTGTCATCGTCTTCATGTTCTTGATCATTGTCTTTGTTGTCTTGGTCTTTTTTTTTTTGTCTCCTTTGACATTGTCGTTGTCTTCTTCTTCATCATCTTATCTTCTTCACCTTCTTGGTCTGTGTTGTCTTCGTCTTCTTATTAGTATTCTCTGTCACCTTCTTTTTCATCTTCATCGTCAAATTCGCAAACATACGTCAAATTCAAAGGGAACAACACATTTAGAGCTAATATATAACAAGAACCAAACAAGTAGCATCTACAAATTTGTGTCGAGTAAGAAAAATGTTCAGAGGAATAATGATTTCGACCTGAATTGGGGCATTTTTTCAGGAAGGAAAACCTCTAAATCGATTTTAATTTGATACATTTCTCAGCCCTGCTTGTAGACCAGTAGGTGTCACCACACGGTTTCAGTGATAAATGAAGTGTAGTCGTCGTCGTAGAAGGTTGATCCAGTTGAAGTCGTGGTGTCGCCACCTCCGCTTCATTTCAACCCGTAAAAACCTTGCTAATGAAATAAAATCCGCTCTTCCCGTGGCGGGGGAGCGGTCGGGGGTGGGAGATGGTCATTTCCCTGGACGCGCCGTGAGCATGTTAGGAAGCCTTGATGTCCACGGGGAGGATCTTTGTTAATTAAGCTGTCTTTCACCTCTGGAAAGTTCCGAAGCAGCTGTGCCGGCCTTCCCTCAGCAGGACACGCACACCTGCCTCGTCCTTTTCCACAGGTGTTACACAAACAGCCGTCACTCAGCGTGTACTCACATGTGTGTAACAAGCGTCGGTCATGGACGGTTTGACAGCGACATGTTGTTTACCTCTCTCCAGATCAGGCGGTGTCAGCAGTGAGGATTTCATTGTCGTTATAACATGACCTCCGTGTCCCGGCAGGTCTCCGACAGCAGATTTAGGATTCTGGATGTGTCGGCTGTCGAATTAATGGCAACTGAGTTTTGTGGCGCTTAATAGAAAACTACAGCAAATGTGGAAAGGCAGTAACATGGCAATTTTTTTTTAGGTTCCACCCGACACTAAATAGACCAGCTCTGAAATGTTTTTGAACTAACACCCCTTTTCGTTGTCATGAGCCTCCTGCCCCCCCATACCCCCACCCGCCTTGCAGTCACTGTCATTTTGCCACCATCATTTATTTTGAAATATCTCCACACTGCTGACACTACTCCTCTGCTGTGTACCTGCTGCACTGTGAGGTGAACGTCATGCCGGCTTAAAGTGGTATTGTTTTGGTCGTATCGGAGCACTTTTACGAGTACGAGTAGAAGTACACGCGCTCAGTATTGGACCGATACTGGTATCGGTGCCTCCCTAATTATATCCCTGAACAGAGTTTCGGGGATATTATGTTTTTGGTCCGACCGCTGCTGCCGGATATCCTTCGTGTGAACGCGAGAACTTGAAAAATATTCGGTTCAGAAATTCCATTTTCCATATCAATGAACATCATGGAGAGGAAGAACTGACTCGATTTTGGACCATTTCCCATTTCTAGATTGGCCACAAGTGGCCGCTCAAAAGTTTAAAATCACTAAACACTCTTTTGTTTATATCTCTGGAACTATTTGTCTGATTGACTTCAAATCAAGTGCAAATGAAAGGTCATGACCTGGGGAGGCCTCACATCATGACATCATCGCTGTCTGGTTAAGGATTAGAGGCGTTCGGGGATATACCCCCAGCCGTCACGTCTGACAGCGTAAGCCTAGTAGTAAATGAAAATCAGTTCTCAACTAACTTACCTTTTTAAAAATGTATTATTTATTTATTTATTTGCACATCAACAAATCAAACATTAGGACAAAGAAAGAAAGAAATTGTGCAGGTGAGATCAGAAAACCCAGTGGGGCTTATAAAATTAATCTCACCTCATCACAGCATTAGCTAAAAGAAAAGCAATAAGAATAAAACAATAATATACAAAGTACAGCAAAAATTATAAACAAAGAATAAATGAAAAAGAGTGTGTGTAAGGGTGGGAGAGTGTGTGTATGAGGAATATTTAAATTTGTAGAGTCAGATATGTCCTAAGCCTATACTTAAACTGACTTTTTTTTCCTTCTCCTCCTCTGTCCCGCCTCCCGCCGAATCCATTGAAAAAGTCCCATCATGTGACCACGTGTACTGTGTCTATAATATAAATGTAATGCATATCGTCTCATGTATGTCTTATGTGTGTGCTCGCATCTGCACCGCAACTTCTGAAACTTCTGACGATGGCGGCGCTTTAATATGGCAGCGGCTGCACGGGTTTTTGGAGAACTGTGCATCGAAATTTCGTTCTGCTGTGACATGTCAAATGACAATAAAGCTAATCTAATCTAAAGTGTAGTAGTCTGAGATGCTATTTGAGTATAACTGTTCCATAGCTGAACCCCAGAGGACTGACCCCGTCCAGTACGGACCATTAGCATCGTCTCTGTTAAACTGGAAGAAGGCTTTAAAAGGCAAAGAACGTGCATCAGGTCGAATCAAGATTTTGTAAAGACCTGGTTAAATGAAGGTTAAAAAAAAAAAATAAAATAAACTCAGAAACCGTTGGAATTTTTCCAGTTGCACAAACGCTGACAGAGTTGCAGCCGTCCAAACTGCATATTCGCAGGGTGTGTCAGCGGCGACGCGTCAGGTTTTAAAGCGTCGAGAAAAAGCGGGCGAGTGTTTATTGTCCCGCGATGATACTAATTCGACGTCGGCAGTTGTACGAGGTCTTGCGTGTGATGTCTTTTTCCCGTTGGATAGTTGTCGTTTTGGTGCTCTCTGTCGTTACCTGTGTCTTTGTTTGTTGTCTTGTGAAATCTGTTGATATTCCAGACCAATCACCAGAGTGTCAGGCTGTGTGGGTGGACGTCCCGTGGATGTCTGATGTCTCTGCTACACATCGCAGTGGCACACAATTAGCGCCACAAGGGAGCCAAACGCTTTATTGCTTTTTTTTTTTTCTTTTTTCTTCCCCCTCTCCCCTTTCTCCTGTAATATCCCCTCCTCTTATATTGTCCTCTCTCATCTTTCTCCAGCAATCTATAACTACGATGCCCGGGGAGAGGAGGAGCTGTCGCTGCAGATTGGAGACACCGTGCACATACTTGAAACATACGAAGGTTAGAACGGCCTTACTGATAACCTGCCTGATTGGACCTGACACGCTGGTGTTTAACATTATTCTCCTGTCAGCTCAGGTCTCTATTGGATTATATCTGACTTTTTTTGGTCCAGCTGCTCAGTGAAATCATTTATTAGCGGTAATGACATTGTAACGCTGACGATAGCGTCCCCACTTTCTTCACCGTCTACTAGTGTTTACATGCGTAGAGCAACTTAATATGAGGAACAGATCATTATTAGACAATATGTTGGTGTTTGATAATTTTTACTGTAAATATATTTATGTTCCAAAGCAATACTTCAAAAAAAAAATGTTTTGATGGATCCATACTTTCTTTTTTTTTTTTTTTTTTAAATACATGGGTTCCGGTGGGTCTTAAAAGTCTTGAATTTAAGTAGGTGGACTGGGTGTATGATCAGTTTATGTTATATTTTGTTGAAAAAGTCATGCATTCTTCATTTTTCTCTGTTTCTGGTATTATGATAAGCAACTTTAATCTGAGCTTTTATGAACATCAACATGACCAATTAATTAAATATAGGAAAATACCTGATTTTCTCAGAAAAAAAAAAAACAAAAAAAACCCCCAAAGGATAATGTTCGAATAACTGTTGATAAATCACTTAGGAAAAGTTAAATGTAGAGGAAAATTAATTTGGAAGTCGCTACAGAAATAATTCTAGATTAAAGGACATGAAACCTTGATGAATAATCACAGGTAGTTAGCTTTGAAAATTGCACAGTATTGCATCCAATTTCTTTTTTCATGATTTATGATAAAGCATTTATGTACAAACTTTAAGATTGTAACACTGCGTTTTAACAAGAAAAAATGCAACATGTTATCGACGAATGATTCATTTAGTAAAAATACATGGTACCTCCGAAGGCATTTTGATATTTAATATAAATTTGAAGAACAAAATCAAGTAAAGGCACATGATCTTACATGACCCTAGTGCACCAGTGGCCAATTTATAACCTCTAGCTGTTTAACAAAAGAACACTAAATTTATTTATTATGTCTGATTGTCTTTTTTATCTTAGTATTTTTTTATCTTTTAATTTATGTTTTATTGTGTTTATTTTATTGTACATCACTTTGGAAACCTTTGTGGTTGTTTAAATTTGTGCTTTATAAATAAAAATGGATTGGATAAATACGAAATATAATCCAAAAATATTATAAAGGCAAGACTACCAATAAAGAGGGAGACATAATTACAAACAAAATAAAGTATTATAGAAAAAAACCCCACAAAAGACAAAACATAACAAGCAGCAAATAAATAATTTAAAAAAATACCGGATTTTCATAAAAAAATGCAAAATACAGAGGATAATATTGCAATAAATGGTGATAAATTAAAAAAAAATAATTTGGGAACTGCCACAAAAGTAGCACCGGGTCTGTATGGGTTAATAGTGTTTTAGCAGCAATTTATCAATGTTTCAACAACATATAACATTCGTATTCTACATACTTGTGTCTCAGAACAGCCTGTACCCGTGATATACTGTTAATGTAAAAGTTTATTCACGGAAATGCATTATTCATTTTCACAGTCAAAGTTAGTTTTCCCATCTCATGACTGTCCACCGTAGACGGTTCAGCCTGCAACCATTTGCTGCAGTGAACATTTTCAACCGATATCCATCATTTCCTGCTGTTTCCTCTGATCGGTCACTCAGATAAAGTGTCAAGTGTAAATATTCAAGAAATGTTTTGTGAAAGAGAGAGGGGGGGGGTTATGATTTAAGGGGAAAGTTAAATTTAAAGATTCATGAAGTGCTCACTACGTTAAAAAGTTCCCATATCTGGAGCAAAACTGTGTGGAGATGAAACAAACGTCAAACATAAATTCAGTTTAAAAATATATATATAAAGAACTGACTCTTGCGAGGTACAGGGTTTAATAATGACAGTGAGGGCTGTTTCTTTGTTTATGGATAATGTTGAAACGATAAATATGCCGTAATTATTGAAGGAAATTGTTGAATTGTTGCGTCTGTTGGTATGACTGGACTACTACGATCATATTGTTGTGCATAATTCAGTTACTGCATTATGTATTAGTTGTGGTTGAATGCTAAAATTAGGAAAAATGTATTGTTTGATTCATGCATTAAGTTATAGATGAAGGTGTAAAAACACTTGAGGGGTCGGATTAAATACGTTTATGCTTCTTCCTGCTCCTTTTCAACCATTCAGACACGTACTAGAAGATAGATTCTGTTCATTTTTAATGTTATTTTGTCGTTGTCTTATGTTGCTTTGTTTTATTTTCTTTTGTTTCTTTGCGTGTTCGAAATAAATAAATAAAATAAGTGCATCTG
>JAPQRP010000013.1:29744223-29758096 GCA_037367295.1 Apogon hyalosoma
TTTCTTTCTTTCTTTCTTTCTTTCTTTCTTTCTTTCTTTCTTTCTTTCTTTCTTTCTTTCTTTCTTTCTTTCTGTGAGCAATATTAATCACTTTTCCATTGGACATCTGCACAAAACTTTACCAATATTTACTAAATGTTGAAAAAACACACGTGCATAATGTCATTTTTTTCCATTAACTCACAAATGTGATGTTTGTTTATTTATTATTGGAGGATGACACGAGAATTTTAAATTTTAAATTTCAAATCATAGTTATGGATAAAAAAAAAAAACAACAACAAACAAAACTAAATTGATGTTGAAACAAATGGAGTAAAAACCATCTCTGAGGCAGTTTGGAAGCAAAGATAACATCGAATAAAATGAACCAATGCAATGAAATGATATTCATCACAATATAAAACTTTATTTCGGCATTATTCAGTCTTGTTTTTATCCCAGACCCCTGTTAGAGAAGAAACACCTGAATTCAACGTGTCCACATACTTTTGTCCGTATAGTTCATAAACATCAACATTTTCTTCAAGTTTAATGGGAGATGTGAAGAAAGTATATGGTTAGTTGTAGCAGAAAATTCTTATTTACAGTCAGAGCACGAGAAATAGTTAAGAAATTTTGAGGTAGAACATTTAAAATCATGGTTATAGATAAAAAAAAAATAAAAAAATTAAAAAAATATATATATATAGAGAGAGAGGAATTAAGTAAGAACCATAAATTGTTTTCTGTGCTTCATTTTGGAAGCAAAGATAACAATTTGAACAAAACTCACCAATGCAATGATATTTATCACGATATAAAACTATACTTTACTGAGGAAGAAAAATCTGATGTTTTATTTACAGTCCGAGCATGAGAAATAGTTAAGAAATTTACAGGTAGAACATTTAAGTCATGGTTATAGAAATAAAAAAAAAAAAAATCAATGTTGAGAGAAATTAAGAAAAAACCATTGTTGAAGCATTTTGTTTTACAACGTAGTACAGTGATATTTATCCCACTATAAAACTATATTATTTCATTTGTCATTATTGTTTTGTGTCCCAGACCCCTGTTAGAAAAGAAACACCTGTCCCAATACTTTTGGCCATTACGTGGAACATTTTCCGCTATTATCTCACGATTTGACCGGTTTCTTCCTTACAAATGTACTGCCAAGCTTCATTTATGATTTAATTCTTCATACCAGACGTTTGGATTCATTGTGTCTGTTTCTTGTCGTCAGGGAGACAAGCGTGAAATGTTCAACACCGTCCGTGACATGATCTACGACCTGATCGAATGGCGTTCCCAGATCCTGTCCGGCACGTTGCCGCAAGACGAACTCACCGAGCTCAAGCAGAAAGTCACCTCCAAGATCGACTACGGCAACAAGTGAGGATGTGGTGTTTGGGGCCTGTCACGCTCCTGCTTCCCTTCCCGGAGGCTGCGGCGTATTCCCATTTCCTTGGTTATAGATCGTACCTGTTGGAACGACCCGGCGGTGTCAGTCAATAGAAAAATGACAGCTCGTCACTTAAGTCGAGAACAAACTGGATGGATTTAGCTTCAGCAAACCGTCCTGTGTTCCATCATGGAGTGACAGCTCCTGCTGGGTCCGCAATGGACCCTAGAAAATCAGTTGAAAATGAAAATTGCGAAGCGCTGTTCTGCTGCGATGAAACTTTAAACTTTTAGCCGGGTAGAGAAATGGCTTTTGCCTCAGCAGGAGCAGGGAGGAGGGAGGGAGGGTCGAAATGCATCGACTGCAGGTTTGGCAGCGGGCTTTGGTCTGGGCCCGTTCCCTCCGCAGAAGGAAAACGGGCACAAAATAGGGGAAAACGGTGGAGCTGAGGCCACGTTCGCCTCCTAACGTGACTTTTGTGGCGCGTTATTAAATGTTAGCAGCCTTCGTCAGCAGTTACTTCTGACTGAACTGCTGGTCGGATTTATTTAAAAAAAAAAAAAAAAAAAATGTATCTTCCTTGGGATAATGTTTGCAAAGTTTCTTCACAGTTTTGAGAAATTTAGACTTTTGAAGTTTTGACAAATTTTTGAACTATGAAACATTTGGCTTTACTTACAACGGTCCATATGTTGATGGTTTATAACATGTGACTGGTCACAGATATAAATGTAGTTACTATTGAGCACTGATAGAAGTCATATATGGACTTTCATTTGGGTTCATGACCTTTGACCTTGAGCGACCTTGAAGGGTCAAACCCTAGTTCACCGATATCTAGATTTCAACAATCTTCTCTGAAACGACTGGTCAGATTGATTTCAAATTGTATATGTAGCTTCCTTGCGACAGTGTTGACAAAGTTTGTTAATAGTTTTGAGAAATTTAAATTTTTGAATTTTTGATGAATTTTTGAAACATTACAAATTGGCTTTTAGTTATAATGGGCCATATTTTGGTTTATAACAATCCAATCCAATCCAACTTTATTTATAAAGCACTTTGAAACAACCACAGTGGACCAAAGTGCTGTACAGAAGAATGAAAGCACAGGAAAAAAAAGCATTAAGAAACAATAAAACCATAAAATTAAATACATAAAACAAAATCAAATATAAAACAGAAACAAAATGTCAACATTGCAAGTAAATAACATGTAAATGGTTACAGATATCAATATAATTACTATTGAGCACTGATAGGAAGTCATATATGGACTTTCATTTGGGTTCATGACCTTTGACCTTGAATGACCTTGAGGGGTCAAACTCAATGGTCACCAATGTTCTTCTTTTCCAAAACTACTGGTTAGATTCATTTCAAATTTTATATGTAGCTGCCTTGCAACAATATCTACAATGTTTGTTCACAGTTTTGAGAAATTTAGATTTTTGAATTTTTGACACATTTTTGAAATATTAAAATTTTGCCTTTACTGATAATGGTCCATATGTTGATGAGTTGTAACATAGACATGCTTCGAGATATTCATATAGTTCCTATTGAGCACTGATAGGAAGTCATATATGGACTTTCATTTGGGTCCATGACCTATGACCTTGAATGACCTTGAAGGGTCAAACTCAAGGTCACAGGTGTTTACGTTTCAATGATCATCTTCTCCACAACTGCTGCCGGTTGGATTAATTCAAAATTTTATATGTAGCTTCCTAGTGACAGTGTCTACAAAGATTGTTCACAGTTTTGAGAAATTTAGAATTTTTTATGTATTTTTCAATAATTAAAAATGTGCGGTACTTATAATGTTCCATATTTTGATGGTTTATAAGATGGAAATGGGTACAGATATCAGTATAGTCACTACTGAGCGCTGATAGAAGTCACATATGGACTTTCATTTGGGTACCGCCCACTTCTCCTGCATCAGTACCACAGGAATCTAACATCGAACCTGACAACCTCACAAATTCAACTTGGTATTGATTCTCGATGGAACACGATGGTGAGATACAGGGACGTGGATGCTGTTTTTCTTTTCTGATTCGTCTTTTCTGTCACAGGTATCTGGATCTGGACCTGGTGGTCAGGGACAAAGACGGGAACATCCTGGACCCGGAACTCACCAGCACCATCAGCCTGTTCAGAGCTCATGAAGCCGCCGCCAAACAAATTGAGGACAGAATCCAAGAGGAGAAGGTAAAGCTGAGAGCCCATTGACGCCTCCGTTTACTGCGATCTTTACCCAGATGGTGTCAGCGTGAGTGAGGTGTAAGTGAAATCAGATGTAGGCAGATACGGTCCTGGTTCATCCAGACTAATTGTGTCTGAGACGAGTCAAAGAGGGTCATTGACTACATTTGTACCAGGAGGTAAATGACTTAATTGCGGCCTTTTAATGAGATCAAACAACCCTTCATTTGTCTCTTTTATAAATATTTGTTATTCTCTTTAATATCGTCAGACCCGTTTCTGCAAAATTACATACATGTTTGATTTGGAGGATGTGCTCATACGCATGTACTTGTGTTAAACAACTACATTGCACTGATCTCTGTATAAATGATGCGTTTGCTTGAACAACGTTAGCGTAGACTTGCACAGACTCCATCACAAACTTCACACAAGAACATAAATCTTCCAATGTGAACCTTGAAATAAAGTATTTTAAAATACTTTTTTTCCTAGTTATCTTTATTTATATGCAAATTAATGCAGCCATGGACAAAAGTTAAGCTACAAACCTCATTTCTTCTTCTTTCTTTTCTTTCCCTCGACCTTTAGACTGTGCACTGAGGTTCCCTTGATTTTTTTTTTTTTTAATTTAATACATCTGGTAATTCTTTGCAGTTTTGTGTTAAACAATAGTCTTGTAAAACTTGCCTGCAGTTTGGTGTTAAGGGTTGAACCATGACTCATCCACACTAGTACAGATATTTATTCAAAATATACATTTTTCTCTACATTTGGGGCTTTTATCCATATATAAACAATGTTTTTGGTCAGTAAAAAAAACAAAAGGAAATGGCTTTGCAAAGAAAAGACTTTTACAAACTGAAAAATGTAGTGTAAAAAAAAAAAAAACAATGTAGAAAAATGTGCACATAGGAAAATACCTGATTTTCACTGAAAAAAGCTAAAAAATATAGAGGATAACATCATAATAAATTTACATTTACACATTTGGCAGATTAACTAACAGGGGAAGATTAACAATTAAGCTTTCTCTCTCTCTCTCTCTCTCACAGAAGAATAAAAAAGCAAAATCATAGAATAAAATACAAGAATAGATTAAAAAGCCATAAAAACAGCTGTACAGTTAAAAACAATAAAAATAAAAACATAAACCAATACCACATAAAACAGTAAATGGTGATAAATCACTTAAAAATAGTTAAATAGTGGATATTTCAGTTGGAAATTGCCACTAAACTACCACTGGGTCTCTGTGGGTTAAACCAGTGGTTCCCAACCTGTTTTGGCTGGTGACCCCATTTTAACATCACACCCAGACATTCAAAATTGAGAAATTCTTTTGCTAAAATTAATTTATTTTTGATCATGTAATAGTTTGCTATAATATTTTGCAGATAAACATTAATTTCAGATGACATTTAGGCTATATAATGTATATAATATAATGTAATATAATGCAGCTTCTTGGTGTCTGCCTCTCAGTTTCTCTTGGTCTTAGTGGGTCCAGGCGGGTGAAGACAGACACCTTTCCATTCTCTGTTCGGTCCAGGTTGAAGCGTAGTAACGTACGCGGTCACATGATCAGGTCAATCAAGATATTCCCGCTCAGATATCATATCCTGCCTTTCAATTGAACTGGCTTTTTATTAGGAAAAGTGTATGGTGTTATAATTATAATGAAATATATAATGAGTCATTAAACATATTTATTATTATTATTTTTTTTTTTCAATCAATTAAATTTCAGGCGATCCCATTTGAATTCCAGGTGACCCCAAGGTTGAAAAACATGGGGTTAAAGGGAGAAAATCGGGCCGCCTTTGTGGACTTGCAGGAGCCGTCTGGTTTTACTGATCCAGGATCGGAGCCAGGCACCCTGTCTATTTTCCTTGGCGCTTCCGAGGCATCCCTCACCTGAATGTCAGCTGGTGCTGTGTAGGACTGCCAGGTGCTAAGTGGCCTGCAGTTACACCGTCTCATCTTTTGTGACCTTTCTATCCCGGGGTCTTTATTGCATATGCATGGCCAATATAAAAGTGTCCAGGTCACCGCCATGAATATTAATGCTGCGGTCCGCCACATTTCTGAAGGGCGTCCGGAGAATTACTAAGTCGGTCTAGATTTTTACTGTAGATGCAGTCGAGTCGATGTACAGACGCATGATGGCGGATGCTGATGGCTTTATTGGTGCAGTTAAACCTCACTTCATTACCTGTTAAAGTTTTAGAAAGATACAAGAGGTGGTGGTGGTGGTGGGGGGGTGTTAAGTAGTATTGATTTTTCTCACTATATGGACAAAAGTATGTGGACACGTTGAATTCAGGTGTTTGTTTTCTAACAGGGGTCTGGGATACAAAACAATAATGACAAATGTTATAATATAATTTTATATTGGGATAAATATTGAAAAATCTGCTATTTAACTTATCGTCTTTGTGGAAATATTAATGTTTATAAACTATATGGACAAAAGTATTGGGACACATCTACAGCTGTAAGATGTCCTGTTCATGATGATTTGGGATAAAAGCATCAATATTTCCTTAAAGGTTAATGGGAGATTTTTAGTGTATAGTAAAATATAATTTTATATTGTGCATTGGTGAGTTTGTTTAAATTGTTGTCTTTGCTTCCAAAATGAAGCAAAGATAACAATTTATGGTTCTTATTTAATTTCTCTCAACATTTTTTTTTATCTATAATGATGATTTTAAATGTTCTACCTTTAAATTTCTAAAATATTTTTCATGTTCTGACTATAAATGATAATTTTCTTCCACAACTAACCATCTACTTTCTTCACATCTCACTTAGGAGGAAAAATCACCCATTAAAGTTTGAGGAAATATTGATGTTTTTTTTTTTTTTTTTAAATCTCAAATCATCATCTTACAGCTGTAGACATGATGTGTCCCCATATTTTTGTCCATTTTCATAAACATCAATATTTCCTTAAAGTTTAATGGGAGATGTGAAGAAAGTAGATGGTTAGTTGTGGTAGAAAATTAGTATTTACAGTCAGAGCAGGAAAAATAGCTTAAAAATTTAGAGGTAGAACATTTAAAACCACCGTCATGGATAAAAAAAAAAAATCAATGTTGAGAAAAATTAAGTAAAAACCATTGCTGAGGCATTTTGGAAACAAATATAACAATTTAAACACAACTACCCAGCGTAATACAATGATATTTATCATAATACAGATGAAAATATGGAGCACTAGGAGGGACAAAATTAAATAAATGATTACACAGCATTTCCACTTGTATAGGTTTTGCCGTGGTGCAGCGCCACGGTAGAATCCTTACCACCACACCAAACATTTCATTAAAAAAAAAAAAAAAATCACCGTCACATTAGACTTATTATACATATGTATAATATATAATAGGCCAGGACAAACGTCCCGCCCCCTCAAATGAAAGTTTGTGAAGCTTCAGGAGGTAGGGAAGATAAATGAGCGTAAAGTTTCACTTTCACCGCCCTGTGCCCCCATAGTATTAAAAGTAGGATGGAAACACACTCACGTGCACATTTCCAATTTTACTGAATTAGTGACACATTTAAGGCCTTTTTAAATGGTGTATTCGTTTATTTAATTTTGTCCCTCTTGGCGCTTCATAATATTTAATATTTTGACCTTTATCATTATTCTTTTGTATCCCAGTCCCCTGTTGGGAAAGAAACAGCTGAATTTAACATGTCCCCATACTTTTGTCCATATACTGTATGTTCGTGCAGTTTTCTCTGATCGGCCCAGGTTTCCACGTTTGTAACGTCGCTCTGTTTCCCTCCAACAGTCTCAGAAGCAGAATATCGACCTGAACCGACAGGCCAAGTTCGCCTCCACGCCGGCGTTCGCCCTCTTTGTGACCTTGAAGAACGTTGTTTGTAAGATCGGCGAGGACGCAGAGGTGCTGATGTCGCTTTACGATCCGGTGGAGTCCAAGTTTATCAGGCACGTCCACTCTTTCTGTTTCCGTCCTGTTTGCTTTTCTGTTTTGTTTCTGCCGCTTTGTGTGGTTCAAATCTCCCTTATCTCATACAAACATCTTAAAAGATTACTTTTTTTCTTTATTTGTTTGTTTTTTATTTAGTTTTACTTTTGCCTCAGTATTATCAGGGTGTCCATGGAGCCTTCAGAAGTTTTAAATCTGATTGTCCTAAATTATGTTTAAAATTCATAATTAATGCTTAAATCTCACCCTCAAAGATCTTAAAATGTCCTCAGATGCAATAAATGATATTATTATACCAGCAGGAAATCTTTATACAAAATTAGTCAAAGGTGTAATTGGTGTTGTCACTTTTTTTTATTTATTCATTTTTTCTTCTGATACAATATACTTTGAGCCTCCATGACCTACTGGATTTTCACTGAAAAAGGCAAAATGAAAAGGTTATTTTTATCATAAATGGTAATAAATTACTAAAGAAAGATTAATGTAGAGAAAACATAATTTAGAAGTCACAACAAAAATAATTCTAGGTCTTAAATGATTAAAAAAGTTTTACATTTGTCCTAAATTAAGGCCTTAATTATCCTTAAATCTCACACTTAAGATCTTAAATGTCGATAGATGCAATAAATGATATTGTTATATCAGCAGGAATCTTCTTACAAAAATAGTCAAAGTTGTAAATGGTGTCACTTTTTTTTTTTATTTATTTGACCGTGACCTACTGGATTTTCACTGAAATAGCAAAATGAAAAGGTTATTTTTATCATAAATGGTAATAAATTACTGAGGGAAGATTAATGTAGAGAAAAAATAATTTGGAAGTTACAACAAAAAGAACTGTAGATCTTAAAGGATTAAAAAGTCTTAAATTTGTCCTAAATGAAGGCCTTAATTATCATTAAAATGGATAATTAATCCTTAAATCTCACACTTCAGATCTTAAAATATCCACAGACGCAATATATGATTTTATTATATCAGCGGGAAATCTTTGTACAAAATTAGTCAAAGGTATAATTGGTGTCACTTTTTTAGTGTTTTTTTTTGTTCTGATATAATATAATGGACTTTGTCATTTACTGTGAGCCTCCACGACCTACTGGATTTTCACTGAAAAAGGCAAAATGAAAAGGATAATATTATTATAAATGGTAATAAATTACAGAGGAAAGATTAATGTAGAGAAAAAATAATTTGGAACTCACAACAAAAATAACTGCAGGTCTTAAATGATTAAAAAGTCTTAAATTTGCCTTAAATTAAGGCCTTAATTATCCTTAAAATGCATAATTAATCCTTAAATATCTCATCTAGGTCCACCTTTAAAGACGCACCTATTTGCACAGTTTTTTTTTATTTTATACATACAAGTGTGTGACTTTTTTGTTTTATCTTCTGGATGCTATTTATCTGATAACTGTATATCTGTTTGTTTGTTTGTTTATTTGTTTGTTTGTTTTTAGCAGTTTTAGTATATCTTGTGATGCTGTGCTGGACAAATTTGAAAATGAGCCTTAAAAGTGCTTGAATTTGACCTTGAAAAATGTGTAGGAACCCTGACACGTCCACAATAATTTATACATGTAGGTCAAATGTAAATATGTTTGTTTACATATATAATCTTTAGTGATATTCGTGTTACTGTTCTGCAAAAGTAGGATGACCATGAAAAGCATTGATTTTCACAAATTAAACCTCTGTTGTGTATTGTACTGAAAAGTCTTTATTTATATAACCGTATTCATGCAACAAAGATTCACAAATTACCTTTTTTTCCCTTTCTGTGAGCAATATTGACACCCTTTTTTCTTTTCTTTTTTTTTTTTAAACGGTGTACTTTGTGTCAGTGATGTCATGTGTTATATGTTGTGAGACTCTTTTGAGTAAAAATTTTAATGGCAAAAAAGAACAAGTGGTGCCAGGCACAACAAACCCCGCCCCCTCGCAAACACTTTACCTGATTTACTCTATCTCTTATCTTTGCAAAAACACATTTTTGGTGACCTTGACCTTTGACCTTTGACCTATATTCACCCAAATTTGATGGGATCTATTCTGGACCACTTCGCACCTTTCCTGAAACTTTCATGGAAATTGGTCCAGTAGTTTTTGCGTAAAGTTGTTGACAAAAGAAACAAACAGACAAACAAAAAAAATACTAACCAAAAACAATACTGTAAAAATGTGTACGAACCCTGAATATAGGAAAGCACATGATTTTCAGTGAAAAAATGCAGAATACAGAGGATAATATTATAAAACGTGGTGATTTTTTTTTTTTTTTTTTTTTTTTTTTTAAATTTCATGCCTATACTTTTTATTGCTTCCCTTCTGTAATACTTTTAATGTTTTAGGTAAAGCACTTTGAATTCTTTTAGATGAAATGTGCTATAGAAATAAATCTGCCTTGCCTTGATAAATCACTTAATTTGGGAACTGACACGAAAGTATCACCGGGTCTTTTTTTGTTAAACTCCTGGTTTTTTTGGCGTGTCGTCCTAACAGTGAAAACTACCTGGTGAAATGGTCAAGTTCAGGTCTGGCGAAGGACATCGACCAGCTCCACAACCTGCGCGCCGTCTTTACGGTGAGTGTTTGCCTGTGTGTGTGTGTGTGTGTGTGTGTGTGTGTTTGCTTGTGCTAGTCCAATGTTTATTCAGCCATGTTATGAGGCATGTGGGAGCCTGTTTGCAGAGCCTGTATTTGTTAAGCTCTCTCAGAAAGAGCTCTGCCCGCTGTACGTATTTGCCGAGGCAGTCACCTCTATCTAATGGAAGCCCAAGGGCGGAAGGGTCAGCGTTCACCCGTAGGGAACGCTTGGCTAGTTTTCGACGGGGATTGCCCACAGGAAATGAATTTGTAGACACAATCGCAGATGCCGCCGAGGCAATTTGTAGAGAGGGGCCTCCTTAATACACTCATCTTTTTCTAAACGCTTCCATTATCTGCATCTTCAGAGAGGAATACTTCTATTTGGGAACTCTTTTCTGCATAAATATGACCCAAAACAATATCAGGTATTCACACGAGTCCTAAAATCGACAAAATAGACCAAAACATTCAATCTGTGTATGTAGTAAAAGTACCTGAGCGAGGTGAAGTGTGCGGATGTGGAAGGACCTGCTTTAGCTTGAACAGAGAAAATCCGTTGGAGCTCAGTCATCTTAAAGGGTTACAAAATAACTCATACAGGGTTCGTACAGGTGCTTGAAATCCTTGAAAAGGCTTGAATTTCAATGTTGCGTTTTCAAGGCCTGAAAAGTGCGTGGATTTTAGTTTAAGTGCTTGCAATCGTAACCATGTAATGTGATTTATTTGCGTATTTTTAATTTGAACTCTGCCAGGATAGATGCCAGGCCAAAGCTACGTACACAGAGGTGATAGATTTTAAACTACATGGACAAAAATATAGGGACACGTCGTGGCTATACCTTGTAAGATGTCCTGTTTCTGCTGATCTGAGATAAAAACATCAGTATTTTCTTCAAGTTTAATGTGAGATGTGATGAAAGTAGATGGTTAGTTGTGGCAGAAAATTATTATTTACAGTCAGAGCAGGAAAAATATTTTAGAAATTTAGATGAAGAACATTGAAAATCATAGTTATGGATAAAAAACAACAACAATAAATGCAAAAGCAAACATAACAATTTAAACTAAATTGATTTCTGACCATCCTCTAACCACCTACTTTCTTCACATCTCACTTAGGAAGAAAAATTTCCCATTAAAAATTAAGAAATATTGATGTTTTTATCTCAAATCTGCATGAACAGGATGTCTTACAGCTGTAGACGTGACGTGTCCCAATATTTTTGTCCGTATAGTTTATAAACATCAATATTTCCTTAAAGTTTAAAGGGAGATTTTTCTTCCTAAGTAGATGGTTGGAAAAAAAAATTGTAAAAAAAAAAAGAAGAAAATGAGCAACAAAATTAATAAAAATGAATGAAATAAGCATCAAAATGAAGAAAAATGAAGAAAAGAGCATCATAATGAGCAAAATACACCCAAAAAAAAAAAAAAAAGGGCACATGAGGCATTTTTAATCTGAGTGGATTAGAAACTGCAACTGTCAAACTACAATGACAATAATCTAATATTTTTGGGTAGGTAATTTCTTATATTTTCAGGAAAATATATTTTAAAATGGGAAAAACGTATGACAAAAACTGTTTTATGATCCACCATGATGCCTTGTTTTATGAGCTCAGTCTTTTATTCCTGATACAGTATTTTTTTTTTTTTAAACTTTTTAATTTGTTTTCCTTTCTCTGTAGCACTTTGAGATTCCGCTGAATGAAAAATGTGTTATAAATGCAATTTATTATTATTATGAGTGTACATGTTTGGAAAGTGACATTTTTGTACCGTCACTCTGGGTTCATTTTTATAAACTCTTATAAATAAATTAAATTTATTCCAAATACATTGATATTTGACTGTTATATTATTCACGTCATATTCTAAACACAATGTGTAAAATTAATATCTATGCAAACTGCATTTGACTAAAATGTTAATATTATTTGTATGTTGTAAATATTGTAAAAAAAAATGGATACGATATTGATAATTGCAATCAAAAATGTTGAATTTGATATTTACTTTTGTTGTCCATCTGCGACGCTGCCATTCTTCAAAACTCTGTTTAGTTATGATCAAAATTTTTTTTTCTTTTAACCAATTATTCGGTGGTAAAATAGAGGGTTTAAGGTATACACTGAATACATTTTAGGAACGTCACTTTTGAAAACTTTGTAATTCAAAAAAAAAAAGTTCATTTTTTGTCCATCCGTGACGCAGTAGTTTTAGATATTTTTCATGTAAAAATATTTGAAACTAAACGTTGCCCTTGGAGTATGTTTAAGATGGCATTTAGACCTTTACAATTACGTGTCATATGTGTCTGAAACATGTCTGGTTCAAAAGTTACGACTCAGAAAGCAGTGGGCGGTCCATCTACGACGCCCTTGACCTCGCTCTTGTGTCGAGTGAAACTCATCAAAAGCGCGATGTTTTGGAAAGGCAGAGTCTTAATCATGTGGAAATGCTGTGAAAGAGCCTGTAAAAGGATCAAACTAGCCTCCATCCTTCATCATCATCATCCTCCAAACTGACGAGCTGTTAAACCGTTACTGTAAATGTTTAAGTGTTTAAGACTATATTGCATTTTCCACTATAAATACATGAGTAAGTTTAATCTGCTTGTGTTTTTTTTTTTTGCTTAATTTGGTTTCCTTTAGCTCGTTTTAGGAAAATCTAATCACGTCTTAGGGATTTTCGTGCAGAAAGAACCGCTTGTCTTCTTTAGATTCTTTAAGCTTGGTTTAGCTGGAGTAGAAGCCACTGTTATTGCCTGACTCTCAGGCAGCAGCGTCAGCAGTTTTTCTCAACTTTTTTTTTTTTTCCTCCTCAGGACTTAGGCAGCGAAGATCTGAAGAGAGAGAAGATCAGCTTTGTGTGTCAGATTGTCAGAGTCGGGCGCATGGAGCTACGGGACAACAACACCAAGAAGCTGACGACAGGACTCAGAAGACCCTTCGGAGTGGCAGGTAAACGTCAGGTTCTCCAAAAACACCGCCTCGACTCGTGACGTATTAGTCAGAAGTCACTTTAAAGGGGCCGTAAGTGGTATTAATGTTCCCAACTCTCACCAGCAGGGGGCAGTCTAGTGCCGGAACACATTTAGGACTAACGAAACTACCAAAAAATCAACCCATGTCCTGTTTTTAGGACCAGTTTCAGAGAAGAACCCGTCCGACCCGGAAGTTACCGACTCCTTCGTATATTGAGCTGGACGATCGTGGGTTTGCTTGTATTCTGCCTAATGCTTTCTGCGATAATGGAGAATTTCGTGTTATTCAGAAGCGGCAAATGCGTTACCCTGAAGGAGGACGACATGACGGCTGAAAAAATGGTGCGGATCTTCCGGGTATTTTTTGTCTAATACAGCAGCGTTTTGCCCGATTTACGCTTTCAGCTTCAGAAAATCGTATTATTCCATCCCACGATGCGATTTTTTTGCGCGCCGTCTTATATTTATTTAACAAATGGCCAAAATAATGTAAAATAAATAATCAAATTGTACTCACTTCTTTCCCGCCGCCATTTTGAATTGCACGCTGTTTCGGATGTGAATATGCAATCGATCAAAGTCGAGCATTTTTCGTGAGCGATAAATGAGTATTTTGCCATAGGAATCTGCCCCGAATGTGAAGTTTATACAATCAATCGAAACGAGCAATTTATATGAGCGATAATTAAGTATTTTGCCATAGAAATTGTCCATTGATGTGAAAGATTATAC